>APFE031484694.1:37571-52346 GCA_000404065.3 Pinus taeda | reverse complement strand
CTCCTTACCTTGGGACTTCTTTCCCTTGTATTTCTTTTCTTTGTTGACTAATTCAAAGTCCTCTTCCACTTCTTTAGAAGAGGTCCCATCTATGGTGTTCTGTTGAATCTCTTCCTGTATCAAATCTAACCACAGTCACTCCCATTCTGGTAGCTTCTCCCTCCCATTAACAAAGTCCTGGTAACTATGCCATTTATTGGGAAGTCTTAGAAGAGATAGACTCACCATATCATTTTCGAAAACAATGATCCTGACACTTCCAAGCTCATCCCGAAATGGGTGAACTTGGTCAAGTACTTTAGAATTGAGTCACCCTTCTCCATATTGATCTTTCTAAGTTTTTCCTTTAGTGCCAACTTTCTATGGTCACTGTTATTTTGAAACAAGTATGCCAATTCCTTCCACATTGCATATGAAGTGTCCTTACAGTGGAGACTCAGGACAATGTGATCTCTAAATCCTTCTAGGATAATCCTTCTCGCTTTTGCCACACACTTTCTCCATTCAGCCATATCTTTAGTATCTAATGTTGGAGGCTTAGTAATGTCATGATATATGAATTCCTTGAGGCCATCTTCGTCCAGAACTACCTCCACCATATCCTTCCAAGCTATGTAATTTTAGCTACCCTCCATGGCATACTCAAGTCGCAAATCGTAGAATGAAAAATTGCTCACTCTGAAGGATGAACTTGAAAATTTGATTTCACCTTCACAACAAACTTGAATTCTCCTCTTCTATATTGCCTTCAGCTCCAATACTATGTAGATTTTTACAGTAGATTCAATAACTTATGTGATATGCTAAAAAACAAGACAAGTATCTACTCTACTCTTCAGCAGAAACAAAAATTTATCGATTAAAACAAAAAGTAAAAAAGGAAGAATTTCAATCACACATAAGACAATATTTCTCTAGGGAATGAAACTACTAAAAACCTTGACTATCTATATTGCATTAACTAGAATATCTTAGAATAAAATACAATGCTTGTTCAACCCAAACAATTCCCGCACAAGTACAATCTACCTCTCTGTTTCACATGCCTCGAAGTTTACTTACCCTGGTTGATAATAAATCTAGTCTAATCTAGCACCCTAGATTGGCCACTACAATGTTCTTTTTGGGGACTTTTTGTTGCTCTTGAACTAAAAAATCCCCGATTTTGTCATCATTGGACTCATTAAACACATACGACGATGGTCCGAGCAACTCTTTTTCTAGCTCATTAAACTGAAAAAGATCATTAGAGAATTCTTTTTAGGTGGCTTTTTTTCTCTCACCCATAAAAAAAATTAAATAAACTAAATAAATAAGAATAAAATAAAAATAAAAAAATAAAATAAAAAAGTAAAAATAAAAACAAAAATAAAAAATAAAAAATAAAAATAAGAAAAATAAAAAAAAAATAAAAAAAAACAAAAACAAAACCAAACAAAAAAACAAAACAAAAACAAAACAAAAACAAAACAACAAAACAAACAAAACAAAACAAAACAAAACAAAAAACAAAACAAAAAACAAACAAAACAAAAACAAACAACAAACAAACCAAACAAAACAACACAAACAACAAAAATCAACAACAAACAAAAACAAATCAAAAATCAACAAAACAAAAACAAACACAACAAACAAACAAAAACAAAACAAACAAACAAACAAAAACAAACAAAACAAAACAAAACAAAACAAAAAAACTAAACAAAACAAAACAAAAAAACAAACAAACAAAAAACAAAAAGAAACAAACAAACAAAATAAAACAAAAACAAAAAATCCCAAGTTTTTTTTTCTTTAGGCTCGTTAAAAATTTATAAAGATGACAAAGCATTATTTTAGGTATTTTTCTCGCTTGTTAAACTGAAAAACCCTGAGTTTTTGTCACCGAGCTCATTAAAAATCTACGGCAGCAACTAGAGAACTTGCTTTTTTGGGACAATTTCTCGCTCTTAAATCGAAAAAATCCCCGAGTTTTTCACCTTCTTATGGCTCGTTAAATCTACGAAAAAGAAATGAGCAGTTCTTTTACCTCTTTTTCCTTTCTCGTTAAAATGTTACCTAGAGTTTTCTTCATTTGACTCATTAAAATTTGATGAAGGTATTAAGTTTGTCGTCACATGACTCATTAAAAATTCACAAAAAAATTCGATTTTAGTCCGTCTCCTCGTACTCGTGACAAAATGAGGTCAACATCTAATAAGCATAGGTTTCTCTTTATCCGAACTAAATAGATTCACTCACAGAAAAGTAACTGATCCAGGTATACTATTAAACTTTTGTCGCACCCGATTAAAAACTATGATAAAGGGACCATCCTAGAGTCATTCTATACGAACTTTTCAGACTCTCTAAATATGAAAAGACCACCGAGTGGTCTCATCTAGACCCATTAAATTAAATAGATGAGGTATAGAGTCACTCTTTTTACGATCCTTTTTAGAATCTTAAAACATGAAATGATCGATGAGTTTACCTGTCTGGACTCATTAAACTAATCAGATAGGGCATAGAGTCACTCTTTTTGCAGTCGTTTTCACTCTTAAAATATGAAAATATTGACGAGTTTACACGGCTAGACTCATTAAACTCATCAGATGGGGAAAGTAGATAATACAGTTGTATTCAGTATTAGAAAGCGTGGTTTGGCAACAATCGTTCCCTTGAACATGGCACTCCCACAGATAAACCTTCCTTGTGACAGCCTCTCAATATGAATCCTACCATCCTATGAGTTTAGCCTAAATACCCCAATGTTCTCGCATCTTTGTATCCTAACACTCTGTGGTGTTCATGAGTCTAGTGTTGCATGGTTAAAACTGTTGTCGTGCCTTTTATTGTTCAAGGGTTAACGTTTTTTTTCCTCCATCAACTCATCAAGCATATCCTTTCATCATGCCCTCCGTCGTTTAGACCCAATGCTCAAAGATTCATCAAAATAAATCATTCTTGTCCCATTTCATGTTGATTGATGTAGGACACATTGTTGCCTACCTTTGACAAGTATCTTCCTATCAACTTCAAAACTCTATCTAGGAAGACAACCCAGAAACACATTCAATGCCTTGATACTTGCAAACATTAGTGGTAGATCACCTTGTGTTTGATCATGAGTTCTCATTATTGGCTCCTGGTTAAGCAATTCTACGAGTGTTCGATGACAAAAACATCTTTCACACTCGCTAGATTGTATTGTGCATCTTGGAGACCATCACCATTATTGGTGGCCTTCCTCGCGTCTGTTAATAGTCTCCATTATTAACTGGTAATCAGACGATTTTGTGCATGTTCAACATCAACGCATATATTCACATGTATCGATCTATGTTGTTCGGTGAAGTGGAAATCAAGACCTTGGGAAGAGGCTTGCATCACTCAGCCTTGTTTCCTCTCCCAACTTGCATATATTGTTTTTTGGAGACAGCTCATCAGAATGATCTTATTATAACACCGAATCCTCATTGTGCTTATTAGCAGCCAACATCGTCATATCTCTTTTATGAGAAAATCACTCTGACATAGCTACTGAGCATGGGAATGTTCGACTTAGGACATGATTTTAGTTGTTTTATATATGTGTTGTATCAGGTTTCCCATACCGCCCAAAGCTACGATCCTCTCTCTCTTTTTGTCAAAGAAGGAAAATTACAGTTAAGTAAAGTATTTCAGCCATCATCATAGCCTCTAATCTCACACTTCAAGAGGCATCTATTATACAACAAAATGACCTCCTCATCAACTCAGAGGAGAAATACATGATGGCTGAAGCAATAACCATAATCACAGGCCTTATTTCCACACTGACGTTGTCTAGACACTGGAAACATGCTTTATAAATCTTCTATGTAAACCTAAGGGAGTGTTAGTGACCCTACTAACTCTAATTGTTGGTTTGGGGACAGTGTTAGTGGATCCTAATGATAATCTAGAGGTCGAAGGAGTGAATTGACTCATAAATATCTCTATATTCCCTCCTAAATCTACTCAGAAAAGCA
Organism: Pinus taeda; assembly: GCA_000404065.3. Lineage (NCBI taxonomy): Eukaryota > Viridiplantae > Streptophyta > Pinopsida > Pinales > Pinaceae > Pinus > Pinus taeda. Next base: position 48,351 of record APFE031484694.1, on the reverse strand, counting down.
AGGAAACATCTAAAGTTCGACCTATTTGTGGGATATCTAATCCTAATGAAGGAGGCAAATGGGAAATAGCTCAAAAGCATGGAAACATCATTGCTTTTACCTAAAGAAACTCATGGAGGAACTTGGCAACCCTAACTTGATTGCTACATAAGCAGAGCTAGGGATATTGTGATTGAGGTCAAATCATTTGAAAGGATAGCTTACTTGATTTTCGAGCATAGTCTCAAATCTAAGCATAAGAAGTTGGTAAGAAGGAAGAGAGAGAGGAGTTGGAGGGGTAAGGGAAGGCCGATGCAACAGATGGTTGTAATCACTCTTCCGACATTAATATAGAGTTGTAGTTGTACTGTCTACTCTGTGGTGTTGGTACTATCATTCATTTAGTTGTTTGTCCAATACCTTTTAGCATGAGTACCTTAGTTATGTGTAACTAGTTGTCTTTTATATATTCATGTATTAATTATCAAGGTTGTATGTTGTGATTATGCTTGTCTCTTCTATGTGCAGGACTTGATCTGGAGCCAGATCTGGGGACTTCCACCTAGCTGCATTGTGCTCTCCAGCAAATCTACATGGAGGCTTGAGGTAATGAATCTATTTTACTTTGATAATTAGTTATTGTATATGGACATGCATGTAGCTTTGTGACAGCTACACATAAGCTTACAGTCTGCCAAGGGTCCTGGGAAGACCCTTGAGGATATATCCATTCTCCATACACCGTACATTTTATCCTATAGGAGTTACGATAATCTCATTTTCCGATATTCTGACCTTTGATATGTTGATGTCACTTCCACACATGACAACTCTTTATAGGTGACATGTGTCCCGCTAATTTGTCCCATTGGGCCACTGAAAATGCTAAAACAGGATGTCACATGTGCACCATATGGTCGCGTCATGTTGATATCACTAGACACTTCAATTTCTCAGATCCAATGACATGATGCCATGTGTCCTATGAGAGGAGAGAGAAAGAGTCTCGATCAGTCTTGGTTTTGCATCAAATCCTTTGTTAATTTGGCTCAGCTTTCCTCGGCGCTTTTAGCAATTTCGGCCTTGCTGGATATCGTAACTTCTTAAAATACCTCTGTTAATAAGTTCTGATATTCTGATATCCTAGACCTTTGATACTCTGATGACCTTTGATATTTTGATATCTAATCTCCAATATCATATGCTCCAATGCTTTGATCTAACCTACCTCGATGCTCCAACATTCTAGTCTCTGAGGTTTTGATATCGGGTCCCAATGTGCTCCATCCTCTGATATAGCCTGCTCCGATGTGTTAACCTTTGATATTTCACCCTTCTTAGGACTTGAAGTCCCTGAACTTTGACAGACCATAAATGTTGATCCATGACTCCATTCTTAGACTTCCACATGTCATTGGGAAGATCTTTCAGAGCACTTTCCGATGGAGAGGGTCCGATGTAGGATTTAAGCCCATATACTACCATTAATATGGTTGAAAACTCTCTACCACTCTTTTCTCCCTGACTCTTCTTCTTGTGATTGGAATGTTGAACTACCAACCATCATAGTCATCATTTTATGGCTTCTCCAGTAAGCCTACTACTATAATGATTCTCTACATGAATCCTACAGCTACCATGGAACTCTTTCTTAACTCCCAATCACTATGCTAATCCTGGTTGACATTAATCATCATTTTGACCCTGCTTGACATCAATGCCAACATTAACACAGCCACTAGCCATCCTACCAATTGTCCAATTGTCTTTTATTTTATGTTTACAATATTTACATGAATTTTTGAATCCCTTAAGATTAGGTGTCAACATTTTTCCCTTTAATTTGAAGGGATGTTGGTGAGTCCAAACATAATTCTAAATCTTTCAAACTTTTCTCTTCCAAGTGCTTTGGTGAAGATGTCTACAATTTTCTCATTGTGGAACAATGGCATATGCGGATTTTCTTGGCCTCAACATGATGTCGAATCAGATGATACTTTATATTCACATCTTTGTTTCGATCATGGAACTTTAGGTTCTTGGCCAACTTTATTGCATAAGTGTTATCAATCAAAAAAGGAGTTGAATTCACTTGTTTCTCCTAAAAATATTCTATAATTTTCTTAAGCCACACAATTTCCTTCATTGCTTCAGTTTTTACCACATATTCTGCCTCAGTTTTGGAATCTGCTAGAACTGATTGTTGCATGTTGGCCCTCATTTTTTATCCAATTTTGCTTAATAAAACACACTTAATTTCTATATTATCCATCCATTTTCCATCATATACACCCGATTTTTATGTATTTATGCATATTCAGGTATATAAATTTAGTTTTGCAATTTTTAGATGTTTTTATGAAAATTTAATTTTAATTGCATTTTTGGACAGAATCAGAAATTCTCGTAATGGCTTCATGGATGTCATATTTGCAGGACACTTGGGCACGATATGAGCACATTTATAGAAAGCTTGGTAACTACTATTGAACTAAATCCTATTGGTTCAATCAAACCAAGCTTAAACAGGCTTGGTCAAAGCTGGTTAAACAGGACTAGTTATTTAGGAAATCCCTAGGAAATAGGGCAATTTTATGATTTCATGAGATTTTCCATATTTTTAGTGATAGGATGGATGATTTCGACTTGGATAGATGGGATATGGATAGATATAGCTGTTAGAGACATTTTATATTAGTTTGTTTCATAATTTTCTATTTAATCCAAAATATTGAAGGCTTATGGTATGTAGAATTTGTATAATTTCATATTGAGACTTCTGAATACTTGGAGTTAATTTGAGGAAAATGTTCTATCTTAATTTTTCTATTCAATAGTGTGGATGATTGACTGATTTTGCAGTAGCTGATAATCTCTTCAAGGGTGCAAGGCAAGGGTAGAGGGCCCCCACTCCAAGCTAAGTACACTTCATGGTTAATCTAGTTTGATTCTCATAAACTAGTTTTGCTTCAGATTTGTTTATTTGATTTGATGTATGATGATTGATGTTTACTAATGAATCTTGGTTTATTTATCATATTTATATGAAGGGACAACCTAGTGTTCAAGTTTAACCCTCCTTCTATTGGATTAATGAATAAAAACTAAAATTCATCTTTCTTCCTTTCAAGTGATTTTTTGAATTTCAGTTTTCTAACAATGGCATTAATGATGAATGAATTTGTAATGAAGAACAGCAAGGAACTCCTTAGTTAGGAGCCTCTTCCATTATTTGTTTGTGCATCTTAAGTTATTCTTCATTAGTGGTTTTTTATTTATGTTCCTAAAGTAGTATTCAAGAAGAAGGACAAATCTGGTTCTCCTAAGTTAGGAGCCACTTCTCCTACTTATTACATAATGAATTAGAAATTACTTAGTTTAATTTTATATTTGTAATATGCACTTCTAATTAGTTTATAATTGCATTTCCTTCAATTTCCTTAACTTATCTTCTAAATATGAATATAGTTGATATCCATACATTTTGGAATGCTTCTAAGTTCTACAAACCTGGATTGATGATGAAATACTTGTGTTAATTTACTCTATGAATTATCCCAATATTTTGGTGTTGTTGTCGGGGAAGCATTCATCAATGTAGTCTATTAGAAGATTAAAAAACAAAAACAACAAAAATTTAGTTATGTTATATTTCTTTTAGTTATGTTTCTTTATGCCTAGAGATAGAGATTAGAAAGGTAGATTCATTAAGGAAAACCCCCAAAAATTCAACCATCAGAACTAACTACACTGGTTGTTGGTAAACCAACTCTAAAGGAATTAGAGGAGAAACAAAGAATAGGAAAAAGATTGACTTTTGTTGTTGATGTTGCTTTAAGGAAACAAACCCCAAAAGCAACATCAACGACAAAAAAACAAAAGCAAACAAGGAAAATTGTTAAACAAATAGATCAACCCATTCTCGAGCCAATAGATCAACCTATTTTCGAAAACAAACAACAACTTGAATCTCAAGTTGCTATAATAGTTGAAACTATGACAGAAGAAGGGTAAGGATCCACTATCCTCACTCTAGAACAAAGACTTCAATATGAAAAACAATGGAGAGAATGGAGAAGACAAAGAGAGGAAGAGGCAAGAAGAGAAACTGAAATAAAAACAGAATATGATAACAAAATACTAAATGATAATGAACAAGAAAATTAGGAAGCTACTTTTGGCTTTCCAATATTAGATACAAGTGCAATATTAGGAGAAGAAGTGAAAATAAAAAACATTCCACCTTTTGTATTTCCTAACTTTTATGGAATGTCAACAGAAGATCCTAACTCATTTATGTTTTAATTTGATATCTTGTTAGAACTTATGGATACACAAATGATACACACAAGCTTCGCCACTTTCCTGCTACTTTGAAAGCAGCAACATTAAAATGGTTTATGGGTTTAGGAGAGTGTACAATCACTTCTTGGGATGACATGAAGGAAATATTTCTTAAAAAGTATCAAGCCTATTGTAGGCCTAGGGACTCAAAAGAGGATGTTTTTAGAATGACACAACAAGAAGATGAAAGTTTAGAAGAATATTTGAAAAGATTTTCTTACAATCTTCAAAAATCTAAACAACACTCTCTGAACTCCGATACCATCTACACAATCTTTCTTAAAGGTATAAGAGATGAATCTCTTGACATTTTGAATGTAATGGGCAAGGGTGATATTTCAAACTTTCCATTTCATGAAATTACAGATCTATGTCAAAAATATTCGAGAGGAAGAACAAAAATTGGAAGGAGAGATATTAGTTTAAAAGCTTCAAAATCAACGGCGAGAGGGGTAACAAGAGCAAAGATAGGGGGCTTGCTGGAAAACTTCAAAACTGATCTTCTAAGCACATTAGGGACACAAATAGATGTTTTGAAAGCTAACAAAAAGAAAGAAGAAGAAGAGCAAATCTTAGCAATCTTTTGTCCCAAATGTAGGAAGAAACACCCATTAAGAGAATGGCATTTGGATAGTATTAAGGTATGTGGCCTTTGCACAAAAAACCATTCAACAGAAAACTGTCTAAAGTTGAAAGAATTGCAAATGAATCCAATTGAAGAAGTACAAAGGGAAGATGGCCTTTACTATGTGGCACTAAGAAGTCCTTGGTAGCCAAGGATTCCTCAGCAATTCCCTCAACAAAACTATCAGTATCCTCTTCAAAGTTCTTGGAATACCCCAATGTCGTGGCAAGGTTGGCCTCCACAACAATATCAAAACTAACCTGAACAAGCTTGAAGAGGATATAGTTATGGAAACCAGCCACCTCAACAAATGTATCCTCAATAATACCAACAGCAATACCAGCAACAATATCAACAGTGATTTCCATACCAACAGTTCCAACAGTATCCACAACCCATGTCATTTCCACAACAAAATCCTACACCATTACTAACTCAACCGCAGCAGCTTCACCGACCTTCGAACCAGCTTAGACCAACTCAACTACCAGCTCAGCTAGTAGAAAATCTGAGTAACAAAATGGATAAACCTGCATACAATGTGGAAGAAGCAACATATTTTACAACATACTCCATTCTTCCCATCAAGGAAAATTTTAGGAACCGCCCTAAATTTATATGTATAATAAATGGGAAAATCCCCATGATACATAGGAAAAATGGGAGGCGATTTTATCAATAATATAATATGTATATATAATTTTTTTGGTGAATCTCTCACCAGATTATATTATCTTGTAAAGTCATGGAGAATCTTTACTGAATTATAAAATCTTGTAAGACCTTGGCAAATCTTTCACTGAATAATAAAACAATGTGAAGTCTTGGGGAATGTTTTGTTAAAGTATGAAACCATATATGATAATAGGAAAACATATTCATTAAACTGTAATATACTAACATACATGTTTGGAAAAAAGAAACATAATTTTCTCTTCCTACAAAGAATGTTGCAAGTTTCAGTGGCCATGTTTGTCAAGGTTCTTATTGTACACTTTTTCATATCCTTCTATTAGTTTTGATCATATTCCACAAAAAAGTTCTTTTAGGTGTAATATTCCACGATAAAGTGAAATTTTTTAAAGGACTTCCATTATAAGATCTAGAAATACCCATCTTCAATACTTGCCTCATGTGAGGGTAATCAATATCTCGGGGATATGCACTAGCACCAGCAATGATAAGCTTGATCCTAAAAAGGGTGGCATTCTTCTCAAGAATCTCATAGTCAATGAATCCTATAACCCAAGAAAACAAACCCAACCATTAACACTTTCAACACTTCCCCAAAAGATTAGTCCAATATTTGTCAATGATGGCACTGTTTCCCTCCTAATTATTATTAGACTGGAAATGTGAGCTCACCTGTGGACTCATCTAGACGATATGGCATTGATTAAAAGTAAATTGATGTAGCAGATACTCATTTTTTTGCTATCATGAATCCATGAGACAGATTCCCTCCATGTGGTAAGTCCAAACCCTAAACGTTGCAAAGAAAATTTTCAAATATTACATGCCCAAATAGGAATGATAATCTTATCAAAGGAGGTCCATAGTTCAGAACCATACACACCTTAATGCGATGATGTGGTTGGAGGAGAGCTGTATAAAAAACAAAATTAGTTGGGGATCAAGATAATGGTTGAAAATTAACACCCCATGTACTGTTGTCAAGATGGAATGCTTCTAGGGCCCTCTACTAGCAATGCCTCTCACTTTGGTCAATGAATTCATTGCCAGCATATTATATGCATGGCATAAATCCCAACCCAACACAATAGAGAACAAATATATAAAAGTGTCCAACAATTGTATCCATCATTATGATAATATATATTCATGCAACAACTACAGGTCTCAACACTATAACGTTGAACCCAGAAACCATTATACACATGTCAACATTCAAACTGAAAAATGCAGGTCCAAAAGCTAAGAGAAATTGAGTTTAACAAAAAAAAAATACCAAGTGGCAACAATAAATTGCTAAGCAGCTCAGACACAATCACAATCTAATGGTTCAATTCTTCACATTTGTTAAAAAATGTGCAACAAGAAATATTAAATTTAGAATGTGCTAAAAATAAGACTTCTAAAACTAGCATGTCTAAAAATAGCAATTTGGCCAGTGAGGACATTGGTCGCCTTGGGTGATAGGTGAAACTGCTAAAAATATAAAGTTCTAAAAATAGCATTTCTAGGTCCCATCCTATTTATAGCAGTCCCTAGTCTATCTATAGGAAGTAAAATTAATTTTGGTCTTAACAGCAGTTGGGAATATTAATTAATTAATTCAGTTGAATCAATTAGTTAAGGAAATATGAAATTGAAGTATTTGTGAGCATGCACATCAGTTGTCCCACTGATTGAGGAATTATCCTTAATTTCCTCCACTTATTGAGGGAATAAGTATGAGTTCTATAATGAGAAAATCAGTTGACTTAGTTCTAACTAGTCAAGTCCAGTTAGATTATTTTAACAAGTTGTTAAAATAATAAAATATAGTTTGTTAATGCTCGCATGCATGTGACAACTATTACTTTAGATAACTGAGGATTCACTCATGGATAATTGTTGCATGTCAGTTCTGTCAGAGACCCAGATGAGATCAAATGTGGGGCAGTGTACTATCAGATGATTGGGTATTTCTAGTAAGTAGTCCTTGCATGGAGAAGGATCTATTATAGGAGATTGGAGGACTTGTGGCCTATATATTGAGGCCTAGGTAGTCCATGATTTTCATCTTTTGATTGAAGATCATCAGAGTACAGAGAGAGCAGGATAGCTATTGAGTTGATTATTTTTGTATGTTGAAGAGGATTTCCACTTGATTGATAATATAGAGATGGGGTTTTAGGCTAGTGCTTTTCCCGAATAAATTCTTCTATGTTATGTGTGATTGGTTCCTTCTTATTAGTTACATGTGTTCTTGTTGATGATGCTCATGGTTGATTAAGCTTCCACTAAATTGGTTGTAGAAGTAGATCTAGTATTATGCTTTAGTACATTGCATATGTCAGTTTGATCTACATGTGGAGAAAAATTCTACATGGTATCAGAGCTAGCTGATGTGTAGAAAAATTCTACAAAATTCTACAACATTCCAAGTTATATATGCAAGCACTTAACTCTTACCAGGGAGTCCTTCTGAATACTTGTTTGTTAGACATGATTCAGTAGCTTCCATAACTACCCAGGATGTAAAATTTTCAGAAGAAATAAGTTCCAAGCCATTGACTTGCGACTGCTTTTCTTTCTCAATTATCACATTAATTTTAGGATCGAGCTCACTCAGAGGAGGATCTACAAAGCTCTGCTTTCCCTCTACATGGAGTAATTTACAAACTAGATAAATAAATCACAATAAAGTTAGTACCATCGGTAACTAAGGCATAGTTTGATAGGAGCATTAATTGTATTATTGAGGTCTACAATTTCTATTTTTTGGCATCTGAGGGGAATCCAAATCAAGAACAAAGTATTTATCAAGCCATTCACTAACCATTAACTCAACAAAACTATAAATAAAACCGAGGTATTTGACATAGTTCATTAAATGAAGATAAGGAGCTTATTTGCAGCAACTCAATGTACAAATGAATCTTCTAAATACCTCCAAGTTAAACTATATTCAACTATGATTTGTGCTTTCTTCACTTGATCTTCAAATGGGAAGATTATCAAGGATGTCACATAGGCTATCTATGCATGTAGCAATTTCAACCAAAAACAAATACATAAATAAATAAATCATAGCGTGAATTGTGAACAACATGCACACCTGGGAAGTTGTAAAGTTGCACGAGCATGAACGCCAAATGATTTCACATTTTCAAGCTTGTTGTGATACAAAAAATTTATGTCATGGGCACAGCCTCAAAGTTTCAAATCTCCTAATATTCTACTTTTCTGTTGCCAGGGAACCCCCAAAACTAGTTGTGAAGTTTTGGGCATCAAATTTGCAGTTGGTTTCAAATTATATGGACCCAACAAGCCCATCCCTACTGCTCCACTGCCCATTATGACCTACAATGAATATGTTTGCATTTGAAACACAAGCTATCCTCTATTCCCACATAAAAATGTGAAAAATAATCAAATATCGGGAGACATGTGAATCTAAAACTTGATGTATTTTGGATAATTCTCTGGTAGAGGTAGACATGAAAGACACCAAAAGCAGCATCAAATCAATTTTTCCTCCTGCACGTTGCTGACTTGGATTTGAATCGCAGATAATATACAGAACAAGAATATCACACATGCAGGAGCAGCTGACTTGAGTTCAAATCACAGATAATATATAGAACAATAATATCACACATATTCACAGATAATATATATAAAAATAATATCACCTTGGCAAGCACCAACAAAGAAAGGCCATGGATAAGTTTTATCAACCTCCAGATTGCAACCCACCTTGGAACTTTAACCTTTGGAGTCATTTTTATGCCTTCATCTAGGTATTTTATTTGTTGATGTGTCTGAAAAGGAGGGATCTCCTTGTCTACAAAATTGTTATTCCTTCTTTCCTATCCAAATGGCTCTAGAGTCAATCAGGGGCAATGATCTATGTTATTTGAGTGCTCTGTCATTAAACAGTTCAACAAGGAAGCCTCCTACCAAGTACCCTATCCTAAAATAAGGGGAGAATAACAACCCATACCTCCTAAGAAAAAATACAAATGAACTCCAGCACGTGGTCTATTGTTTCCCCTTCACATTTGCATAGAGTACAAAGTCCAGGACCCTACCTTGCCCTATTTTGTAGAACCTCTCACATCAAAGCATTATTCGTTAGGGACAACCATATAAAAATCATGGATTTCATTGAATATTTAACTTTCCAAATCTTCCCCACCACCAAGCTACTACTATTGCTTCATCATCAATGATAGCCTTGTACCACAAGCTAGTTGTCAATAGTCATATGGCAAGATTGTTGGACCATACAACTTTCTTGCGTGAAGAAGACATGGAGACAACTCTTTGCTCCTAAATGCAACCAATGTTGAGTTTAAAAAAAAAAAAAATGCTTGATTTTGTACTGAGCAACAACAAAATATATAGAATTTCCTTGTGACAGAGTTGCTAAGATGGAATCTTCATCTACAAACGTTTACCTATCAGGATGAGAAAATGCAAATCAAATTTCTTTCTTATTCCATAGACTCCAACTACAAGATTAAAAAAAAAAAAAAAACACATCAAGTTTGTTTACCCCAACATGCCAACAAGTAGCAAGCCCCAACTATATAATATAATAATGTAGTAGGTATCCAAAGGCCTGAAGGGGATCTAATGGAAATAAGAGATTGTTTTCAGAGGCCTTCCAATATATATATAAATGTAGATTTACATTTTGATTGGAAATCTTCAATTAAATAATAAAATTTAATTGTCTCTCCCAATCTAAATTGCTTATTACACAATTCACTACCTTCATATGTCTTGCATTTTTTAACAGCATTGTAACATGTGGATTAATCTCTGCCTGGTGTAGTGGCCCGACCCCTACACATCATTACCACAAACTAAGAATAACAAAGAAGATGAAAGGTTGTATAAACCAACATATTTTTCAAACAACTAATCCAACATCAATACCTTAACTTTTACATGAAGATATCATATTGAGAATGTTTGAAAAATGGTGGGAAATCTGAGCAGCGACTATCTCTCTTCTGCTAGGGTGATGCGGAAAGAGTGATAAGATTTTAATCTTTTGAATTTTTTTTGTTAAATCAAAAAAACCAATATTAATGGAGATATGGTATTTTTTACTAAATTTTGTGAAGTGACTAAATGTAGCTTTAACCATTCACC
>APFE031484694.1:13169-35954 GCA_000404065.3 Pinus taeda | reverse complement strand
AACCAGATTTAGAAATAGTGAGCCCTTCACACAAGAAATCAAGGTGATTGGGACCAAATACAACCTCCCAAACCAAGCGAAACGGGTCAGATGAGTCTTTTCATAGTTTATCCACCCCTTTTTTTGAGCTAAAAAAAACAAAAAACTAAAAAAATAAATAAATAAAAGTTGGGTTAATTATATGAAATGGGTGTATTATAATAATTTCAACCCTCTAAAATGAAAAACCCCTTAAATTTCACCCTTGGGCTAAAATTTGCCCCTAAAATTTACCATGCTTCCCATAAATTATGTCGATTTAAGGTCTAGGAAAGTATTGCATAAAATTATCCTCCAATCATAGAAGAACCAACTGAACAAGGAGCACAACCTGAAACATCACATTCATAAAATCAAGATCATAAAGGAAAAATTGTAATAACTCAAACACCACCCTATCCAGAGAGGTTAGAAGAACCAACTGAACAAGGAGAACAACCTGAAACATCACATTCAGAAAATCAAAATCAGAAAGGAAAAATTGTAATAACTCAAACACCACACTATTCAGAGAGGTTAGTAGATCAGGAAATTCAAATGTCTCTTCCTGAATTTGATATTTTGGATGAATTGATAAATACTTATGTCAAAATTCCTTTGTTACAAGAAATAAAATAAATTTCAATTTATGCTTAAAACAATAAAGGAGTTATGCATCAAAAAAACTGGTAAAAATAAAAAGGATCCTACTACAATCCAAGGCAATGGAAAACTGGCTAGCCTCATGTCTACAAAGACAACAATCAAAAAATATATTGACCCTGGTATCCCTATAGTTACTACTTCAATTAATAATTTTTCAGTTCCAAGCACTTTAATAGATTTGGGAGCAGCTATAAGTATTATAACTACAGAGACTATGAAACATTTAAACTTAAACAACATTAGATCTACTACTACCATTTTAGAGTTAGCAGACAGATCTAAGGTTGTACCAAAAGGAATATTAGAAGATATCATTGTCTCTCTCGATTCATGGGAGTATCCTGTAGACTTCCTCATTTTGCAGCCAAAAACAAGCTTAGGAGGACATCCTCTAATTTTAGGCAGACCGTGGTTAGCCACCACAGATGCCTTTATTGGATGCAGATCGGGAAGTATGATTATTGCACATGGGGATGAAAGAAAGCACATCACACTTTATTCTACAGCACAAGAACCTTCTTTATTATCATGGCTCAAGGATAAGAACACCAGCAAACTAAATCAATTCTTAGTATTAACCAAGTCTTTGACCTTAGAGAAGAAGAAGAGAATGAAAATTTATTAGATCCTTTCATCTCAGAACCAGATATTTCAGAGCAGCTTAGAGTAACTCAGTATGAAGCTACAAGCAATCTTTTGAATCATTGTTTTTAGGAAACTTGTACAATACAATCATTGCAAGATTCATTCACAAATATTTTTCCTGTTAACTCAATTACGAATTCAAAAAGTAAAATCATTAAAATGTATCCTAGAAATAATTTGAATACTGGTAATAACTTACAATTGTCAAAAGAACAAGAGGTAATAGCATTGTTAAAGAAATATTCAAAAGCTTTTGCCTTGGATTACACAGACATGCATGGGATCCATCCCAACACATGTATCCACCACATCTATACTAATGATCATATCAAACTAGTAAGAAAACCTCAAAGGAGGATGAACCCCATGATGAAGGAAATAGTGAAAGAATAATTACAGAAACTGTTACAAGTTGTATTCATCTATCCTATTTCTGATAGTCAATGGGTTTCTCCATTAGTAATAGTGCCAAACAAAAATGGGAAGTGGAGGATATGTGTAGATTACAAGGAATTGAACAAAGCCACATTAAAAGATCATTTCCCGCTACCACTTATTGATCAGGTACTAGATTCATTAGCTAGAAAGAAATTCTTTTCTTTTCTAGATGGATTTAGTGGGTATAATTAGATTAGGGTAGCATTGGAAAACTAGGACAAAACAACATTTACTTGCCCATGGGGAACACATGCATACAATGTTTTGCCTTTTGGGTTATGTAATGCACCTGCTACTTTCCAAAGAGCATCCCTTGCAATATGTGTTGATCTGATCCGTGAATGTGTAGAAGTCTATAAGGATGATTTCACTCTATATGGAAACACATTTGACAACTGTTTGAAAAATCTTGAAAAAGTTTTAAAAAGATGCATAGAGACAAATCTATCCGTAAATAATGAAAAATGCTCCATGATGTTAACCAAAGGGATATTGTTGGGGCACCATATTTCTTCATCAGGAATTAAGGTGGACCTAGTGAAAATACAAGTCATTATGAATTTAATGCCACCTACAACTCAAAAGGAAGTAAGAATTTTCTTGGGTTATGCAGGCTACTATAGGAGATTTATTGAAAATTTCAGTAAATAGCTCTTCCTCTATTCAAGTTACTTGTAAAAGATGTTGAATTCCAATGGACAAATCATTGTCAAAATGCATTCCAAATATTGAAATAAAAACTATCAGTTGCCTCCATTCTTCAAGGACCAAATTGGTCTTTTCCATTTCATATATCCACTGGTGCATCTGATACAGCCATAGGTGCATCACTTAGACAAAAAGAAATCCAGTTCAATTATGTTATATATTTCATAAGTAAAAACTTAACACCAGCAGAATTGAACTACACAGACATAAAAAAACAGATGTTAGTTGTAGTACATGCAGTAAATAAATTCAGCCATTACATAACAAGCTATCAAGTATTCATTCACACAGACCATTCATCCATCAGATTTTTAATGAATAAATCAATCACATATGGAAAAATTACAAGATGGTTATTGTTAATGCAAGAATTTAACATTACAATTCAAGATCGACTAGGTAAAGACAATCAAGTAGTTGATTTTATTCCATGGCTTCATGCACCTGGTGATCTGAATCATGTTTCAAATAATTTCCCAGATGAACATCTATTTGCAATAATTACCAAAACACCATGGTTTGCAAATATATCAAACTATTTATCTTCTGTAAAATTACCATCCCACTTCATAAAGAAGCAGAAAAGAAAAATAATTAGAGAAAGTGTTAGATATAGTTGGATTAATGGTGATCTCTTTTATACTAGTTTTGATCTGATAATAAGAAAATGTGTTAGAGAAAATGAATATTAGAAATTTTGAAAGCATGTCATGATGAGCCTTGTGGTGGTCATTTTGCAAACAAGCGAACAACTTACAAGGTGTTGAAACTTGGCTACTACTAGCCAACAATCTTCAAAGATTCCAAAGACTATGTCAAAAGGTGTGACAGTTGCCAAAGAGTAGGAAGGCCAATAACATCAGATGAAATGCCACTTAAGCCACAAGTAATCATAGAGCCATTTGAGCAATGGGCTCTAGATTTTGTGGGACCAATAAACCCACCTTCAAATGGGAAGAGGTACATCTCGGTATGTACTGACTATGTTACTAAGTGGGTTGAGGCAAAGGCGGTAGCAAGAGCAACAGAAGACACAGTAGTCACATTCCTCTTCGAGGAAATCTTTGTCATATTTGGAGTACCGAGACAAATTGTAACTGACCATGGCACATAGTTCACTTCTAAACTTGTTCGTGATCTTACTGAGAAGTAAAAAATCAAACATAGAAAATCAACTCCATACCATCCTCAAGCAAATGGAAAAGTAGAGTCAACAAACAAAATCCTAGAAAATATCATGACGAAGATCGTACAAATGAATAGAAAGCACTAGTCAGAGAAATTAAGAGATGCACTATGGGCATACGGGATAACATGGAAGAACACAACTGGGTTCAGTCCATATCAGTTAGTGTATGGAAAAGAAGTCCTGTTACCCATAGAATCTCAAATACACATATTCAAATTAGCAACAAAGTTGGGAATGAAATTATCTGAAGCACAACAACAGCGAGTAATGGAATTGAATCAACTGGATGAAATAAGACACCAAGCAGTGGAGCACACATCTATTGTGTAGCAGCAAAGGATAAAATAGCATGATAAATTCATCAAGAATAAAACATTCAATAAAGGAGACTGGGCATTATTGTTTGACTCCAAGTTTAAATATTTCAAGGCAAAGTTTACAACTCATTGGCTAGGGCCATATGAGATAGAAGAGATCTTTGATAATGGAGTTGTAAAAATAAAAGCAATTGGAAAAGCATCTATTTCATTTGTAGTTAACAGACATAGGCTTAAAATCTAAAATAAGCCTATAAATAAAGAAGATTATATGAAAATAATTTCAACAGATACTGATTTGGAAATAATGGAACGGCATAGCAATGTGCCTTCCATTATTCCAAAAAAAATGCTTGTGAAAACCCAAGAAATTGGCACAAAGCAAACTTGAATTCATGGAGGAAAACCAACTAGTTTGGCCTGTATGAATTTTCAATCTTGTTTTACTCTTACTTCAGTTTGATTTTGCAGAATTAACCCTCCAAAACAAAACAATACTTGAGGACAAGTCTTCACGTAAGCAAGGGGGAAGTTGCAAGAGGAACTCAGTTTGAGCAGCTGAAAGTTTGAGCAGTTGAATTGAAGAAGGAACTTGAATTGTATGTCAGAAGGGACCTGAAACATCATTAAAAATATTATGCAGAAGGGACCTGTAATGTCAGAAGAAACATGTATTATATGGCAAATGCTACATACAAAAATACATGTCAGAAGGGACCTGAATCATCAAGTGAAAATTGCATAAGGGACCTAAACAATATCAACATTCAAAGATCCTGAATCAATGATGAATGTGAAAACATGAAGCACGAATAAGTCTACATCGAAATATATCCTAGAAGAGCCATCAAAGAAATGATCACCTATTATTTGACCAGAAGACACAATCAAATCCTTTATGGGAGTAAAGTACAGTGAGTAAATAAAATTTGCTCTTGAAATTCCAATTTTTTTTATTAATTTTCTAGATATTGTTAAGATTTTTTTTTTGTAAGCTGGGGTGGGACTCTCCGATTTACATGTCCATTATGTACCCCTCTACGGGAGGAAGCGTAGCCCAAGATTTGAACCCAAGACTTCCGGTTCGGTGAGACTTCATTTCCACGGCCCTTGCCACTTGAGCTACCCCATGTGGACCTAGATATTGTTAAGATTAATTTAATACTTTATATGCATATCTTACCTAAACTTCACTACCTTCATTATTCTACTCATTATATTCCTATTCCTATTCATTTCCATATCCATTATCCTACCCATTTAATTATCATTCCATATACCATATTTCTTCATATACCACATATTCATTTCATATTCCATATACCACATCATATTAACCCTAGGCATTTTCTTAAAGAAAATGGATTAGAAATAGAGGGCTCAATAGTCAAGCCCTAGATTGACCTACAAAACCATACGAAAAGTTAGTATCATAAAATTTAATTTAAATATGACCATGTTATGGTCATTTTAAAATTAAATTACAAACATTGAAAAGTGCATATTATGCAATGATATAAGTCATAACAAATCAAAATAATGAATTTCGATAAGACATAACCAAAACGCATAATACAAAATGATACAAAGGAGTGTAAAGTTACAATGATGCAATGAAATGCCAAGACAAATGATGCGATGACATGCAAATAATGCAAATAAACGAAAATTATGAAATTGTATTATGATGTGTTTCGGTGGCATAATGCGTTTTGAATGAATATGTGATGGAGCCATGATGCATTTCAATGGGCACAAGTCCATGCAATCAGACCATGATGCATTTCAATGGGCACTGCAATCAAACCATAATGCGTTTGGAAGTACGAGATGGAGCCATAATGTCTTCTGGGCGGCATACAAAGGTATGGCGGTATGGGTATATGGTGATATAAGTAAACAACAGACATGGTTTATGGTAATGAGAAAAGACGAAAACATGGAGGTATACACCATGGGAAAGTACGCAGGACTAAGCCACGAGGGCATTTCAGTTAGAGGTTGAATCATGCAGAAACAATCAAACAAATTTGAAAACACAGTGATACAACATTTCAACCAAACAAACTCTGTGCGCCTCCACCATTTTCAAACCCACAGACCTCTGTAAAATCGTCTTTTCTTTACCATCATAGCCATTTGCAGGCTCATGGAGGAAGTTGAATGTTTTGCAAGCTATTGGCACGCATTCGGAATATCCAGTGAAGAATGAATTGACAGATAAAAACAAGGGAACGAAGGAAATCAAACCGAGAAAAGGGAAGCATGAAATATAGTAGTGGAGGATCGGAGAAATAAGAAGAGTAAGCGGAGTTGACTAAGAGTTAATCCAAGTGTTGGAAATAATACTGAGAGGGGGGGGTGAATCAGTATTATCAAATTCTTTTCAATCTATACAAACATTTGCAGATTTGACAATTGAGACTTGCATATACCTTCCAGACTTATTTAAATTATTCTTCAGATGTTTGCCATTGATCTGTATGTGAGAACCATATAATAATGAGCAGGAACACAAATAGACAGTCACACCAAGGAACACAAGATGTAAGGTGGAAACCCAATGTGGGTGAAAACCACCTGCTGCAATATGTATCTATCTTCTTTCAATTAGAAACTTCTTTTTACAATGATTTTGTACTAGTGCAATCCTTTACTAGTACGTAGGCTGCAACCTGCAGAGAGCTACAACCTTCTCCCATTTTCCAGCTTCTCCTGGAAGGGAGCTACAACCCCCTTAACTCTTGTACTAGCTAAGATACTAGTATGTAGGTGCTGACCTATAGAAGGCTACTACCTTCTCTTTTCTTCCAGGGACCACGTTTCATCAATTTTCAGACTGGATCCATGAATATCAAGTATATGTGCATCAACCAATTAACTAATAACTTCTCAGAATGTTGTAATCAGACAAACAGTACCAGTAACTAGACACCAAGGCTATACCCAGAACACTGCAGCAATAGAAAAAATCAGCTAAAATATACTTCAAGAAAAGTCTGCAACTTCACTAGTAGTAACCTGCGGATGTCCGCACTTTATCTGTCTGTGGCCTGTGCAGCTTTGGTCTTGCGATGTCTGCGACCTGCGCAGCTTCGCACCCATACTGTATGTGCTTTGTGCACCTCCGCACCTGCAGCGTCTTATGATCTGTGCACCTCCACACCTATTCCTTCACTGGTACTGCGCACCTCCACACCTGCGCCTTCTCTGATCTGACGCACCTCTAGATATAGACAGTTTATCAGTCCTCAAATATACCCCAGACTGTCAAATTCACAGATCCTTTCATGTGCCAAAGAGATCTCAACCCATCAGCAGATCTGACTTATAATGCTCTGGTTTCTTCTTGATTCAGGTTCAACTATAACTCCCCAACCGATTACCTGAAATTTAGATCTTGCTATTCTTAAGATATCCAACACACTTATGTCTAGCCAAATGATCTCCTTTCCCTTTTTATAGCCAAGGCCTTACTCAAACCATGGATCAAAACCATTGAGAAACAATACTAGGGACCCAAAACCTAGGTTCAATATTTTAGATGCAAAACCACGGACCAAAACCATAGGATCAAAAACGTCGGGCTAAATACCATGGACCAAAACTTAAGATGCGCGTTTTTATCTGCATGAAATTCCATGCATTTTAGGTTCGCACCTTTTGTTCGGAACGCCTTTGAACATGTCCGAACTCTGTGAACTGCGCATCTGCGCAACCTGCCAATGTCCGCACCTTTTGATCGGTGCACCTGCGGAACCTGCAAATAACACTGTTGCACCGCAATTCCTCTGTCCTGCAACCCTGTTATTTCTTTTGTAGACTCATCTAGTTGAGTATAAGCGAGATGTTCTTCTATGAGAGGGTTTCCATCAAGTAAAACACATACATCATAATGCCAACACCAAGAGATCTAGTAGTCGTGTAGCAAGAACATGCAATCTAAGTGCAAGAGATATCGTGAAGCAATAAGGTAAGAGCATAACCCATATTTGTTTTGATAAATGCAACAGATATTTTGATGAATAAATCCTGGGATTTTGATGAGAACACCATTTTAACTCCAAGTTATAAATTAGTGCCTCTGCTACCATTTAAAATTCGTCACTGTCGTGGTTCATTTAGACTCTAACGCCAATAAATACATATGATTTATTAGTAGAGTTTAATGGTAGAAACACTATGAAACACAGGGAGATAAGGTCATGACTTAGAGGAAATCACGACATTTCACCACAAGCAGGTAAATCAAATCAGATCTTCTATGTTCAACCACAAAATCACTGATTTTTGGTTGATGAAATAAAGTGTTGTATAATAATAATAAAAAATAGTGTATTATTTGTTGTTTGATTGCACAAACAGTGAGCTTAAAACCACTTCAATTTGTCATACAATGAATTTGTTAAATATAGGGAAAAAGTCATAAACGAAAATCGAAAGGCCAAAGGAACGATGGGATGATGTTTTCTTATTTTTTTTAAATTCCAATATCAAAACAGAGTTTCAATTTTCATTTTAAAAACAAGATTTATTTCCTATAAACAGTGAATATAATTCAATGAATGATATGTATGAGAAGATCATTTCATTCACATGCATAGAACGAGGATTTTGATGAATTGGAATAGAACACAGATTGGTTTGTGAATAGAGACCAAGAAAAACATGGGCAAGATGTTTTTTTATGATTTTCATCTATAAAGAGTAATATTTTGAAGAACAATGACTTATTTTTTTAGCAAAATAGAGATTGAACAAGGCTGATTTCATCATTTTTAAAGAGTATTAGAGAGGAGGTAAGCTCTATTACTATAATGTATAAATGAATCAAGAAGATCTGTATGCATGAATATTTTTTTTTTTCATTTTTAAATATGAGAATGATAATAGTATAGGGTTATATCAATTGGTTTTCAGAACATATGGCTACAAGAATAGAACCAAAATTCCAGATTTAGCAGTAGGTGAAAGAAATAGTAGAGAAACTTTATCAAGCTAGACTTATAGGTTTTCTCCAGAAGTTTAATGGGCACAGTGAAAGTATAACCATGGAATTTATAAACAACTATGCCCAAGACCAAACTATGGTAGGAAACTTAACCATTCCATTGACTCCAGAATCCATTTCTCGGGAATTAGATCTACCATTAACAGGAGAACATCATCATAAAGGTCTACACTTCAAAGAAAAAGCATGGACTTTCTTCTTAGAGAAGAAGAGGAAGGGAACCTTTGATAGAACCAAAGGCATACCTAGGGAATGGTTCAATGAACCTTGGGGAGAATTATTTTTAATCATTCAAAAGTTTTTCACGTGTGATAGAGGCCATAGTGTGGCACATCTTACCATGTCAGATTGCTCCAACACATCAAAGGAGAAGTAAAATTTAACTTGCCATATTTCTTCTCCAGGAATTTGAATAAGATGATAGAGACGGTGAAAAAAGAAACTAAACCAAAAGAAGCTCATATTTATCACCAAGGACTTATAAAAATTCTTGTAGAATATCAAATGAGAGCTAAGGGTATAGTCTGGAAAGAATTTTTGGTCCAAACGCAGCATGAAGAACATGCCATGAAAGAGCAGTGTAAAACAGTTCAGGAAGCTAGAAGCATAATGAATTCACCACTCTATCCAAGAACTAGATCCAAAAAGCAACACAATAATGTCATGATTGAGAAGGAGGGATCCTTCATATCCACTCCTAGGAGGCATATGAGAAAGAGCCCAATAGAGACAAGTAGCAAAGACCCTAAAGTACAGATTGCAGAGACACCTTCTATAGAGAAACAAGTAGATGACATAATTGAACGATTGGAAAAATAAGCATTGGGAAAGGACTCATACTTCAATAATGTTGAGCCCATATCATTTGCAAAGGATACACAAGAATTAGAAAAAGAGTTGCAACTGAGCAAGATAAAAGAACTGACAGATCAATTAGAGATAAACAGGATCCTAGAGAGGAACTTGGAGAAAGAGAACAAAGCATATAAGAAAAATAATGCAAAGTTGGGAGAGTGAAAAACTAAATGAAGAAGTAGGAAAACTTAAAAGAAAGAATGATCTTCTTTGTAAACAGGTTTTCAAGTGGCTCAAAGACAAAAACATGTGGAAAAACAAGTATGAAAAACAGAAGGTCAAGGCTACAATTTACAAGGAATAAAAGTACAAGGGGATAGATTGTTTACTAGAAACAGCACAGCGGGAAGCATTAGGATCAGCCACAGGGTTTATAGCAGAGGTCAAAAGATCCAAGAGGAGGAAGAAAGCATGAGGACATGCTTGTGAATCAACAAGGGGGAGATGTTGGCCCTCATTTTTTATCCAATTTTGCTTAAGAAAACACACTTAATTTCTATATTATCCATCCATTTTCCATCATATACACCCCATTTTTATGTATTTATGTCTATTCAGGTATATAAATTTAGTTTTGCAATTTTTAGATGTTTTTATGAAAATTGAATTTTAAGTGTATTTTTGGACAGAATAAAAAATTCTCGTAATGGATTCATGGATGTCATATTTTCAGGACACTTGGGAATGAGCTGAGCACATTTCTAGAAAGATTGGGAACTAGGATTGAACTAACTCCTATTGGTTTCGTCAAACCAAGCTTAAACAGGCCCGGTCAAAGTTGGTCAAACAGGACCAGTCATTTAGGAAATTCCTAAGAAATAGGGTAGTTTTATGATTTCATGGGATTTTCCATATTTATAGTGATAGGATGGATGATTTTGACTTGGACAGATGGGATATGAACAGATATAGTTGTTAAAGACATCTTAGATCATTTTGTTTCATATTTTTCTATTTAAGCCAAAATATTGAAGGCTTATGTTATGTAGAATTTGTATAATTTCATATTGAGACTTCTTAATACTTGGAGTTAATTTGAGGAACTTGTTCTATCTTCATTTTGTTTTTCAATGGTGTGGATGATTGAATAAGCTTGCAGTAGTTGATAATCTCTTCAAGTGTGCAAGGCAAGGATGGAAGGCCCCCACTCCAAGCTAAGTACACTTCATGGTTAATGTAGCTTGATTCTCATAAACTAGTTTTTCTTCAGATTTGTTTATTTGATTTGATTTATGATGATTGATGTTTTCTGATGAATCTTGGTTTATTTATCATCTTTATATGAAGGGAAAACCTAGTGTTCAAGTTGAAACCTCCTTCTATTCGATTAATGAATAAAAACTAAAATTCATCTTTCTTGCTTTCAAGTGACTTTCTGAATTTTCAGTTTTCTAACAATGGAACTAATGATGAATGAATTTGTAATGAAGAATATCAAGGACATCCTTAGTTAGGAGCATCTTCCATTATTTTTTTATGCATCTTAAGCTATTGTCCATTAGTGGTTTTTTATTTATGTTCATAAAGTAGCATTCTAGAAGAAGGACAAATCTGGTTCTCCTATGTTAGGAGCCACTTCTCCTACTTATTACATAATGAATTAGAAATTACTTAGTTGAATTTTATATTTGTAATATGCACTTCTAATTAATTTATAATTGCATTTCCTTCAGTTTCCATAAATTATCTTCTAAAGTTGATTATAGTTGATATCAATACATTTTGGAATGCTTCTAAGTTCTATAAACCTGGATTGATAATGAAATACTTGTGTTAATTTACTCTATAAATTAGTCCAACATTTTATGACCTCCAAGAGACAACTATTGATCTAAGACATAACATAACCTAAAGTAGATACTTTGGTTTCTTTATCTCCATCAAAATATGAATCATAGTATCCAATCAAGTTGAATTCGTCTACCTGTGTATACTTGAGTCCAAAGGGTTGTGTTCCCTTAAAGTACTTTAAAGTATTTTTGCAACAGAGCAATGACCCTCACAAGGCTTTTGCATAAACCTGGAGAGTATTCCAACATTAAATGAAATGTTTGGTCTAGTAGTAGTCAGGTAATTGAGGCTTCCTACTAGTTGTCAATACTTCGTTGTATCCTCAAATTATTTTCCTTCAGTGGATGTGAGCTTTAAATTTTGTTCCATTAGAGTAGACAAAGGATTTCACTTAGCCATTCCAAACCTATTCAACAGATCTCCAGTGTACTTCTTTTGAGAGAGGAATATAAACTTCAGATTTTGGGTTACTTCAATACTAAGATAGTAGTGATCATAGCCCAAATCTCTCATTTAAAAACCTTTTCTTAGTTCTTTCTTTATGGATGCAATGTGATTCTCATTGCTCCCTATCACCAGAAGATCATCTACTACACCAAAGATATACCATTATTTTTACGACTTTCTTAACCAGTAAATTTGCATCATCAAGATCATAGTGTTTGAAATTGAGTTTCAGAATATGCTCAGTCAATTTCTCGTACCAGGCTTGCAGTGCTTTTTTAATGCCATACAATGGTTTGACAAGCTTGAATATTGTGTGTTCCTAACCCTTCACAACAAATCCTTCTAGTTGGGACATTAAAACATTCTCTTTCAAATCTCCATTCAAGAAAGCAGTTTTTACATCCATTTGAGAGACTTTCCAACCATTCTAAGCTACCAAGGCGAAGAGAGTCTGGATGGTATCCCATTTTTTGGTTGGGAGGGGGATATCCTCATAATTGACCCCTTCCTTCTATGCAAAACCTTTTTACCACAAGCATGGTTTTATGCTTGTCAAGTGAGCCATCTGCTTTATGCGTGTTCTTGAAGACCCCACTTGCAAGCAATCGATTTGGTTCCCAATGGAGAATCAACTAGCTTCCAGGTGTCATTCTTTATCAAAACATTATATTATTTATGCATCACTTATTTCAATTTATCATGAGAAGAGACTTTTTTGAAGGAAGTTGGTTCGAAATATGTAAACAAATTTAGCTCACAATCTTAAGAAACATCCATATCAATAGGTGAATTAGGATCATCTACATCACCTCCATTCTATCTAGTTGAGCTTCTTGTTCTTGTCTTTCCAACCTTATCAGGACAAATGCTTTCAAGTGTCTTTGTGATTCATTTTGGAGGACCTTTCTGAGATGGCCCAGGTTTCTCAGTTGACTAAGATGGGAATGAATCAAGATTTAGCCTCCCAATTCTCTCAATCACATCACTCAAAGTGTCTTCTTGATCAATGGATGGAGCTTCATGAGGGTGAGAGAGTGCTTTAGAATGAGATTCCACAGATTGATCCAATATAGGGATCCCCCCTTCAAGATGTGCAATCTCATTATTAAACCCTTGAAAAAAAATTATATGCCTAAATCTATCCAAGCGATCAAGTTTCTGCTCAACAACATTCTCAATCTTGGAAGGTTCAAGAAGGATCACACCTCTATATATTATAAACTTCTTATTTAATTCATCATAGAGACAATATGTTTTGGAAGTATCTAAGTACCCTAAGAAGATACATTTTCGACTCCTTGCACTGAGTTTGTTTATTTGTTCCTTAGGTATCAAGGCATAACAAGTGGAACCAAAAACCTAAGATGCCTCACTGAAGGAATGTGGCCATACCACATTTCATAGGGAGTCTTGTTTTTTAGAGCATGAGATGGACACCTACCCTTTATATACACAACACATAGCCCTACATCAACCCAAAACATTAGCTTAACATTCTTGAAAAACATCATTGAATGTACAATATATATAAGATTGTAAAGCTCATTCTTTCAACTACTCCATTGTGTTGGGGATTATAAGGCACAGCTATTTGATGTTTGATCACATGCTGACAAAGATGGTTTTCAAATTCATCAAAATTATATTGTTTTCCATTATCAGTATGAATAGAGTCAATATGAGATTGTATATCATTTTCAATCCATGCATGAAAGTTCTTGAAAGCTTCAAAGACTTAATATTAGTTATTCAATAAATATAACCAACACTTTCTAGTGTAGCCATCAATAAATGTCATCATGTATTTATTACCATTTTCATAAGGAATAGGCATTAGGGCACACAAATCATGTCGGACACCTAATCTGCTAAGGGTTATGGTGAGGAAGTTGAACAGTCAAAGGGAGTCCAAGAGACCTTGGAAGACGAATCCAAGAGTCACTCAAATGTATTATAAATATATATCATGTGAATAATATACTACATTCAATGCTTATCCTTCATATTTTGTCTTCGCCATTGTTGTGTTTAACATGGTATCAAAGCTAAGTTGGCTCAAAATTCCTTTGTCATTCTGAGCTTGTTAGAGCTAAATTTATATGCATGCCTATGTAAATCCTCTCTCTACCATTATTTGTGAGACGCGTTGGTCCTACCTTCAACACCGCTACCATTGTTTGTGAAAAGAATTTCCCTAATATTCCCTCAACAACGTTGCCCTAAGCACTTGCATGGTAACCATTTATAAATTTACCTGTCATTCTATAGATAACATTATGTTTCCTCCACAGAGATTCCCCTAAGCACTTGCACGGTAGCCATTTTTAAATCTGTTGGAAATACTGAGAGGGGAGGTGAATCAATATTCCTTTCAATTAGTATTATTATTCATCTTTCAGAGCATTAGTTAATCTTAAATTATTATCAGTGTTTGTACAATGATAGCTGTAAACAAAAGAACCACAAATGCACACAGTTTTTAAGGTGGAAACCTCCTCCGGGACAAAAGCCACCTGAACACTTTTTTAATATTTCTTTAATCTTCAACTCCAATTGAAAAGAAAGCTCCAACTTCCTAGAATCTAGAAAATCATTCTTCTCCAGCTCCCACTGGATGGATGCTCCAACGCCCGAGATTCTTTAGTAGTCAACTAAACGGATGCCCCAACACTCAATGAGCTACATTTCACCCTAGCACCACCCTACCACCCTGAAGTTTTCACAGACTTGAACCTGTTGGTGACTTCATGCACTAACCTAGCACCACCCTACCACCGTATAGAAGAATAAAAGAAGAATGGACTCTTGTACAAGGGAAAATGGTCCACTTTACAATGATGTAGAATGATGTAGAATAAGAAGGCACACTAGACCATAACCCCAACTACGGCACAACCACCTAATGATGATCCTAGACCTCCTAACACTGCCTCTTCAAGCCTTGGCAGATAGACTGTTATACAAATTTGACAATGATTCTTTTACAATGACTCTGTACAATGATTCTTTTACAATGACTTTGTACAATGATACTTTTATAATGACTGTATGCAGTGTTTCCCACTTGAATACTTCATGTGGTGAACTTCTTGTTGTTGTTCTGCACCTTGATTGTTGCGATTTTCATGCTACCCTTTATCACTCTTCAGAACATTATATTATGCATTGAGTCTTATCTTGGTGAATATATAATACGTGCAAAAATTCTTCATGCAAATACCCATGACATGATAATAGCAAAACTTACCTCATCTTGCAAAGCTTATGTCGGTGCTAAACAAAAACAACAAATTAGAACACAAAGAACCTAATGCAATTAAGAGATGAACATGCATATACAGAAGATACTTACCTGGATCTTACCTCTGTTGCATAATTTTGCTGCACCTTGCTCTTTGCTGCCCTAGAAAGTCTGGTCCTTTGCCTCCCTTGACAACAATTGATCTAGTTTTTTCTTGCTTTCTATGAACACGATATTGAATCTGATGTATCTTTGTTATTTTAGATCTCCAATATGTGATCTTTGGTCCTGTAGTAGCCTTATGGGTCTTCTTTCCAATGCCATGGTCTGACTCGATTTGGATTCTTCAAGGAAAAGTTATGCACAGTCTCTCACCATGACCTAATTATGGACTAGTTCAGTAGAACGAACTTGTATAGTGTGCCATGTGTCACTATTTCCTCCTTCAACTCTGAAATTGATATACAGAAAACTACAGTCCGTGCACTATCCACCACTTTTTACAAAATTCCAATCCACATCTCAGAGAGAGAGTTATGATAATTTTCCCAAGGTCACCTCTTTGAGATGAAATTCGAGAGTCTGCAAAAACCCTAACTTCCACAGATCATATCTCCGAAAATATAGTGAACCAAGATCTAAAATTTGGTCACGACGTTCATCGGGATTTTAGCTCAAATTGATTTTAATTTCACCATCTAAGACTTCACATAAATAAAGTTATAATGAAAATTCCACAATCGCTAATTTTGGAGGATATATGAGAGTTCTTTTTATAGAATTGAGAGGGGCTTCTATAGAGAATGTTGGAGGGATTTTAGGAGCTTAAAAAATTATCAACTATTGACTATTCAATGATAAAAATCAATGATAAATTCCATGTCGCAACCCCATGGGGTTTTATCCCACTAATTGGGGTTACTAACTTCAATCTTGAATAACTTACAAATCGTGAGGAATTACGAGGAGAGTTATATACCGATAGAAAGATATTTTTGAGTAGAGTATTCCTATAATGGCTATGAGACGAGAAACCATGAATGATGATTCCTAATGTGCCATGGAATTTTAGGGTCATCCTTGGTGTTTCTTGGGTTGAAATCAATGACAACCTCAGATCATCTTTAGATCAACAAAATATGTCTGTCATTCTACAAATAACTTTATGTTTCTCTCTTGGACCATGCACCTCTGACCAATAATGCTCAGTGCACCCGTCTACCACTAGCTTCCCACTTCTCCCAAACTAGACTCAAAACCTTTTTCCTCTCCATAACATTCTTCTCGTAGGTTTTTTTTTTAATTCCTCAAACCCGAGAATTCCTACTGCATCACTGATGATATTTCTTCTACTTGTTATATTTACATGAACAAGTTATTTCTAGTTTCCTACAACAAACATCGAAATACATACCTTTCATCCTACACTAATTAAATAATATTTCGAATTAATAAACTGAACAATATAGAGATACAACACAAATGACACAGTTGTTTTCAGAAAAACATCCCCGGGAAAACCCATTGTGGAAAAATTGGTGCAACAAATCCGAGGGTTTTTATTATTAAGCAGAAGTTGTTTCTAAATACAATCTCTAGATTCCCTCCTAGCAATCCAGTTACAGAGAAAATCACTTAGCAAAAGAAACTGGTGAGATTACCTCACTCTACACTGCAAGTCTCGACTGATCCGGGAGCTGAACCACAAGTTCCAGGGCTACTTCTGCACTGCCCCTGCATGGGCCCCACGTCAGCCTCTCAAGCCCTTTGTTAGCTCAACTAGGAATCAATTTTCCCTCGGAATCCTATTCTAGGCCTCCCAGTTCAGAAACGTCAGCTTCCTCAGCAAACTCGGACTTCCGCGCTAGAAGCTACTGCATGGGGCCTGCGTGAGCCCTTCCTAGCTTTGTGCCACCCACTCTTCCCTATGTTTTGCCTCCTCTTTGTGTCTCTCTACCTCTCTGTTGAGTATTCTTAGCTCCGAAGAAGATCCTCCAGCCAAAAATCTCTCTTCCCCTCTCTGTGTGATCACTACAAAATCATTGTGTTGCCTCTAACTTCAACAATTCAATTTCATTTATCAGCTCTCTTTGTGTTTTCCAAATAACCCTCAAGCCTCCTTAAATAATAGCCTCATTGACATTGAACAACCCATATTAGATTTTAATCAATGGCTAAGATCATTTATGCTTGATCCTTATCTTCTTCTAGAAGTTACACCCATAGTTAGATTAATACCCGTTAATTATTTTATTTTCCTAATTTTAGACTTAGGGTCCCATTAAAATATAATTATTTATTTTATAAAATTGTCTCCATGTGGGATTTCCCAAAAAAAATTCTGGGTTCTTTTGAATACATGTGCCCAAGCCTCCTTGCAAAATTTGAGACTTAGATCACATCTTATTCTACCATAAATCAGCACTCCCTCTTAGTGAGGAATGTGCTCTAGCAATGCCTCCCACTGAAGCATGACTCTGACTTCATAGCATCGTCCTCTACGATGTTGATGTTTGACATGTTTTCCATCAACCACTGTGCAAATGTTGCATTTGTACTACTACTAACCCTACCACTATCAACACTGCATCCATACTACAACTCCCTTTGAATTTTTG
This sequence comes from Pinus taeda, assembly GCA_000404065.3. NCBI lineage: Eukaryota > Viridiplantae > Streptophyta > Pinopsida > Pinales > Pinaceae > Pinus > Pinus taeda. Next base: position 18,010 of record APFE031484694.1, on the reverse strand, counting down.
CATCCATGTTGTTGTTGGCACTGCCACTACCAACTGCCCTTGCACTACAAACTGCCACTACTACTGTATCAGCAACGGAAAAACATCCCAAATTACTGAACAATTGCTCAGCATAGATGCATATCGATGTTGAATATCTTACCATTGCTAGTCCCACGTTGTCCCTCTAAAGCCACTGCACTATTGTTGTTGCTACTGCATTGTGCCTCCCTACATTGTTGCAACTTTTCTATACGATGCTCAAACTTATCATTATAGCCATTGCATTTGTCACTCCAGCACTCCTCTGCACCATTTGACACTTCATCCATCCTGCTACTCCTGATTTGGGCACCCATAGCAAGGAATTGATCCAAGAGGTGGGTCCCTCAAGGATCCTGCCCATCTGTAACTCTTTCAAACTACAACTCCAAAGCATACCACCTCCATCCAAGAGGTATCTCAGTTGTCATGGTGAACTCCTCCTCGATCTTCATGGGTATAGCCTTTGGATCATGCTTATCATCTTTGTCCTTATTCTTGAGAGGACATTGTGTTGCATCGTGACCCATCTCACCACACCCACTATTGTTGCTTCCGTCAAGCTTGCACTTGACTATATCTCTCCTCATCTCTTCCTACTTGAAAGCTGCCCACATACTATCCTAGTCTGGCAATGCTGCCCTACCCAGAATGCTTTGAAAAAAGACTTACCACTCTTATGAGACTGAGTTTAGGGAGAGTCTCACCATCTCGGAACCTTGAGGTTTAGACCCCACAATTTCTAACTCATCTCGAGTCTCCTGAAGCTTCGTGACGAATGGATCATTTCGCTCCCTCTTCTACATCTGTGTAGATCTTAGTTTCTTCTCTAAGTACATCTTTCACTGCTCGGAAGATCCCTGATATAGCTTAGATAATGCATCCCACATCTCCTTAGTAGTACCTCTACTAGCAATGTGACAAACGACATGATCCTTCACTCCATCGAGGATCATTCTCTTTTCCTTCGCCATTTATGCTTTGTACTTCTTCAGCGAATCTGGATCTGTAGGCTCAACCACCATGCGGTCAACATATGTCTTGAGGGAGTTCTCATCTAGAAGGAATGATATCCTTTCCTTCTAGATGACATAGTTGAACGCTCCATCCAATTTATCTTGATCCCTCAAACCATTAGTTGACATCTCTACCATGAAAATGTTGAACTGCTCCTCTCTACTTCCTACTATTGCAGCTCAGTCAATAAGAAAACAGACTTCTTGGCAGGAAGTCTACTAAGGAAAAATTTCCTCACTATGATTCTCTCTTTCTTTTGACGTCTTTCTACCCAACAAAATGGTCTGTAGAAAAACTACATCCCACTAGATTTTCCTCACGCTGAGACTCAACGTTTCTCCCTCTGCCACTACAAGATTTTGATCTACAAGCCCTTCCTCTCTTTTGACTCACTCAAAGAGAGACTGCCTCAAAAATTCATCCCTCTTGGCTTGGACTGCTCAAACCCCTATAGGGATTCATATTGCTGCCTCCTATAGCTATTTCGATCTCCTTTTCTCCTCAGCATTGGGTTTTCAGGCACTATTCTTCTTACTTCACCTGCACTGCTCTGATACCATGTGAAAATTCCTCAAAACCGAGAATTCCTACTACATAACTGATGATATTTCTTCTACTTCTTAGATTTACATGAAAAATAAGTTTTTATTTTCCTATGACAAAAATCAAATACATACATTGTAGCCTACCCAATTAAATAATATGGTGAAACAAGAAATAGAACAATAGAGAGATACAACAAAAATGACACAATTTCTTTTGGACAAATGTCCCCGAGAAAACCCAATGTGGGAAAATTGGTGCAACAAATCTAACGGTTTTTATTATTAAGCAGAAGTTATTTTTGAATACAATCTCTCCCACCTGGCAATCTAGTTATAGAGAAAACCACTTAGCAGAAGAAACTAGTGAGATTACCTCACTCTGCACTACAAGTCCCAGCGGATCCGGAAGCTAAAACACGAGGTCCCCTGCTACTTCTACGTTTCCCCTGCATGGGCTCTGCGTTAGCTCAATTGGGAATCCATTTTCCCTCAAAAGCCTTTTCCAACCCTCCTGACTCAGAAACGTCAACTTCCTCAGCAAACTCGGACTTCTGCGTTCCACTACTTGGGGCCTACTTGAGCCCTTCCTAGCTCTGTGTCACCCTCTCTTCCCTCTGTGTTGCCTCCTCTATGTGTCTATCTACCTCTCTGCTAAGTATTCTTGGCTCCAGAGAAGATCCTCCAACCAAATCTCTCTCTGCCCCTCTCTGCATGATCACTACGAAATCACTGTGATGCCTCTAGCTTTAGCAATTCGATCTGACTCATAAACTCTTTGTGTGTTTTCCAAATGACATTGATGCCTCCTTAAATAATCTCCTAGTTGACATTCAATGGCCCATATTAGAAGCTAATCAATGACTAAGATCATTTTTTCTTGATCCTCGTCTTCTTGTAGAAGTTACACCCACAGTTAGATTAATACCCATTAATTCTTTTATTTTCCTGAGTTTAGACTTAAGCTCCCAATAAAAATAATTAATTATTTTAATAAAACTATCTCCAGGTGGAATTTCCCAAAATTCTTTTTTGGTTCTTTGGAATACGTGTGCCCAAGCCTCCCTGCAAAATTTGAGACTTAGATCACATCCGATGCTACCAGAAATCAACAAGTTTTCCTACACAACCATAATGATTAACTTAACACGTTGTGGTAGAAGAACTATGCATTGAGAAAAGCACAATGATCTCTTTGCTTTGTAATTGTTCACCACACAATCCTCTAGTTTTGATGAGCTTTTCCCATTCTAACAATGTCTAATACTATCTTTGCTCTGTAATTGCTCACTACACCAGAGAAAATGTTAGGTGTGGAGCATGATTATTTAGAGGTCTTTGTTTTAGCCAGATGTATACCCCAGGAACTTTGGACACCCCTCCACATGGGGGGGTGCGGGGGGGACTTGTTCCCCACCCTGCGGGGCTCTGAGGGGGCTAATCCCCAACAGCTGGGGGGTATGGGGACCAACAGTCCCTCGGTGGGGGTTTCAGGGGCAGCGCCCCCGAAGCTAAAAATAGATGTAAAATTGCCTTGTAAAGTATAGTAATTTCTAGTCAGTTTGAGCCGTTCATTTGGCGGATGATCTGATTGTAGAACTTATGTTTAGTTTAGGGTTGTTTGCCCTAGAAGCCAACCCCTCTCTTTGTATGAGGGTATTATATTGAGGCTGTGTTATAGATGTGTATTCTCCAAGCGAGAAACAGAGAAGAGTGACTGTGAGAGTAAATAGAGGATTACAGGGGATCTATTGTAGATTGTGTCTCTTCATTTTGCTAGATAATAGAAAGGAAGGACTGGTTGTTCGGGGTGGATGTAGCCCGAACTGGGTGAACCATGTATATTTGTGTCTCTCTGGTTTTATGTGTTTTCTGTGTTTATATTTATACTATATTCTATGTGTTCCATTGCTCTGTGATATATATAATTTTATAACTACTGGTATTAGAGCCGAAGGTTTATTTGGCTGATAAACTCGCAGGAAAGAAGGGTTCCTCGTTTGAGTGGGAGCAATGGCGGAAGATGGTAAGTTTAGGGTCGAGAAATTTAATGGCCAAAACTTCTCGTTGTGGAAGATGTAGATGGAAGATTATCTATATCAGAAAGATCTGTACCTACCATTGGGTGGAAAAACAAAGATGCCGATGGGTATGATAGATGAAGAATGGAACCTTCTCAATAGAAAGGCACTCAGAACGGTACGGTTGTACCTCGTAGTATCGGTTGCCTTAAACATTTCGAAGGAAACAATGACAGAGGGTTTGATAAGGCGTTAGCGAAACTATATGAGAAACCCTCGACCTCAAACAAGGTATTTCTTATGAAACGATTATTTAATATGAAGATGTCGGAAGGTGGATCTGTTGCAAACCATTTAAATGATTTTAATATTGTTACAAGTCAGTTCAGTTCTGTAGGGGTAAACTTTGATGATGAAGTTAGATGTTGGGTTTATAATACTAGTGATTACCCCATTACTATTGTAGTTGTACCCCTTATTAATATTGTTGTGCCCCTATTGCACCCATATTGTTATTATTGTGCCCCATAGAATCCCTCTATTGTTATTTTTGTGGCTTTATATTATTATTGTTAGGTCGGCTGGGTTATATTGTGACTCCTTAGACTCCTATATATAGAAAGGAGGTTTTTCATTTGTACCATCCAATAATTGTTCATTTATGTAATGTAAAGGAGGTTTCCACCTCGAAGAGGCTGAATTCTAAAGCATTGATCTATCTTTTCTATCTTTTCTTGAGCTGGTTCATAACATTTGGTATCAGAGCTTTGGATTCTAGGGTTTCGCTGCTCCAAACAGGTCATCGTGGCATTTTCGCAATAACTTTTCTTATGCGACATTTCAGAAGCTAAAAAAAAACCCATTTGAGAAAAAATCGTGCTAAATCTCGGGTCTGAATTTCAGAGCGTTGTGCGCTATATTTGCGGAGATATGATCTGCTGAAGTTGGTCTTTTTGCAGACTCCTGAATTACATTCAAAACAGGTGACCTGGGGAAAATCATCATAACTTTTTCTCTGAGCATTGGATTGAAATTTCGTAAGAAGGTGCAGAAATAGGACGGACTGTAGTTTCTTGTATATATATGTTTTAGAGCCAAAAGATGAAACAGGGACTCATGACACATCATACAAGTTCGCCCTACTGAACTAGTCCATAATCAGGTCACTGTGGGAGATTTCGCATAACTCTTCCTTGGAGAATCCAATTTGGATCAGACTGGTGGCATTGGAAAGAGGACA
>APFE031484688.1:45588-76454 GCA_000404065.3 Pinus taeda | reverse complement strand
AAATGTACATCATTGCTGCACAGATGATCATCTGAATCAAAGGATGATGGCTCTATCAGAATCATCAGTCTACCACACAGATGGTTGTCTGTCCTATGTACATGAAAATGAATTTATAAAGTTGAGCATGGGAATTCCCGCCTCAGCTAGATCATGAAAATGTTATGAAGATAATGTATTGTATTGTATCTTATTATAGGTTGCCTTCCAGTTTGAAAGAACCTCGAATCCTCATGATAAAGCATTTCACCCGACATCAAAAGATTTTCGACATCACGCTTTAGGGGGAAACTGTTATAGAAATATTTGGGCACTGCAACCCCAATCACATATGTCCATAAACCAAGGGCTTATGAGTCCCTAAAAGTGTTGTTTCATACCCTAAAGGAACAAGGTCAGTTGATTACATCATCTCCTAGAAGTTCTCCACAGAAAACTACTTAGAACTAGTCAAAACTGGACCATACAAACTGCTCAGTACAGAGGGTGCGATGCATATCACCTGCTCAGTACAAAAAGTGCGATGCATACTGAAAAGCCCTTCTGTAGGGTGCGATGGGCGAGAGTAGACAAATGGCAGAGACAGTTTGCAAGGTGGATGATCATGGAATCTTCCAGAAACTTCTCCTGTGACACTTGCCTCTCTGAATTCGCCCAGGGGTGATTAAGAGATCATCAATCTCCAAGTGGAATCAAGAAATATCAGAGAGAGGACACTATTCAAAACCCCAGAAGCTGACTCACCCCCCTACAATCATCTATATATGGATCCCTCATCCATGAGATCCAAAGGCTGGAATCTTGTATCTTGTAAGGAAGTGTTGTTAGTTTCCTGGTGGAATATCATAGTGTTGGGTGATCTAAGCTTTTCATGAGGTGAAGAATGGCTTTCATGCTAGGAGGATGATGCTGGGTCAGATCAATGGGTTGTAATCATCTCTTCTAAACTCTATATCAATAAAGCTATTCAAGTTTTCCTCCACGTTCTTGTATGTTTGCTAATATATGCATGTGTGTGGTTAATATATATGTGGTCCTATATTGTTTATGATTGTAGATCTCTGCACTTTGAAGGTATTATGCTGCTTTGACTTTACAGGTACTCTTTGAAGTGGAGTGTTCAAGGGAGGAGTGACAAAGATCTGTCAAAGGGGGAGAAGGAACAAGTAGAGAACCAAGCGAAAGATCGAGTTTGGTATTCTTTGCTCCTCTCCTATCTATTTCTCGTAAAGGAAAGGGAAAGTAACTTTAATATGTTTGTTTCTAAGATAGCTACTGTCTTAGTGGGACTAGCATCTCTGCATAGACACTAGATTTCCCGATAACAAGAGGTGTAGAGGAAACACTTGCTGGATGATCACACATCACCTAAATTCATGAAGGAAAGGGTGATAGTGTCAAATGTCAGAAAGAATCCAACTGCCATTATTTATGCCACCTTGGCCTATGCAGGAGCAACGAGCTTGAATGTTAAGTTCTTGTTGGTCAAGAATGAATAAATGAAAAATAACTTACAGGTGACCAGGCAAGAGGAAGAACAAATCAGAGAGAAGAGTGCAGTTTCCACAATGGTAGAGATGAGGAAAGTGATACTTGATGAAGTATCAACACTTGAGACTACCATGTAGAAGCTCTATGATGGATTCATCACCGTGCATTAATTAGTTGTCCATGTGTATGTCTTACAATATCATAGCAAAGAGTTTGTTCAAACTCGCAGGAACGCACATGATTCTATCGTCCATGTGCAAGAGTGGACAATGTGATACAAAGGGTCCCTAAATCACTTGCCAAAGATGATGAAGCCTCACACAGAGCTAGAGAATGCAAGGGTCCAGATGCTGATCCAAAATTATGAGCAACTTGCCCCATTCTTCACCAACATACAAGCCTCATACGCACGATTGTATAAGAGTTTGGATGTCACGGTGAGAACACATAGTATCCATTCAATCAGTTCCCTCATCGAGGCTAAACACAAGAACCAAGTCTGACTAGAGATCGATAGGTACATGGAGTAGTGAAGGTGAGATGCCACCAGGGATGACTTGGAGCTCAGCACACATAACATGAAAAGTACATTGGTGGTCTTGTCATGGTCAACACCATGCTGCACATGCTTCAAGACGAGTTGGATATAGGTTCCAAGACCATATACCTAGATTCTATGGAGGCAAGAGCCTGTTATCATAAAGACACCATCGAGCAAGTTGGGTACATCATCACACAATACCAAGCTTGACATGATTACATGACCGAGAATCACCAAGTGAAGGTTTCGGAGTTGGCCTTTCTTAACTTCAGATTCATAGTGTTTTGTCTTGTTAGGCTGTCTCTAGCCTATTTTGTCTCACATGGGTACATGTGGAAATGTAATGTTATTTTTAGATATGTTGTAAGTGAAATTCCAAGTGTCATTAGTGGAATATGAAAGATCATCACATTATGTAATGAGTTATTTGTAAAGAAGTTGAAGATTGATAAGGATAGTCAAAGAGTCACACATGGGAATGTCAAGGGTCACTCCACCCTTTGTTATAAATAGAACCTCATAACTCATAGAACAACCTTTTGGGAGCCAAGATTTTGGCTAGGCTTGGTCTTAGAAATTGCTTGGGAGTATTGTGACGAGCCTTGGATTCTCCACAACGTAGAGAGAGTATACTTATTTGGAGGAGCAGGTGTTCTGGACTGTAATGTTCCACTATTGGGGCTATTCATCGTCAATGTGTATGTATGGATGGAATCTTCACTTATAATAATAATAACATAGCTAACACATTTTCATGCATATGCTGTTATTGTAATTTGATTATTCTACTTGCTTTAGAAATGTGTGTTGTTTAACTTACACATTTTCTTATGAACTACTTTGTATGCAATTGTATGAATCTTGTTGAATGCGTGTTGTTGAATTAACCTGCCACTTTAATTTGTGGAATATTCCAAATTTTAGCTTGTGATGTCATTCTTCTCATGTGTTCCTTTGAAGCTACATACTATTATAGGATTCTAAGGGGCACACTTCCTTTTCCCCTTCATGTGTTAGAACCCCCAGGCATCTCACTTGACTCACCGCAAGGTCACACACTTTATCAACCCCAAGTTATCATACTTATCTCTGTGTGCTACAGTGGTTAAGGCATTACATTACCAGCCACTACAGGGACTTCTACTCCAAATAGTCCAAGGTCTTGTTGGGACTTCTTACCAGGGATATCCCCTGAATGTTGGTGGGTCTAGCACCACCAACATTTCTGGCACTAGAAGGAGGGCCAGATGATAAGTCGATCCCTTAAAGTCTATTTTAAATTTATGCACATCATTCATGATTTGCATTCTAATCACAACCTTGACATGTTTCTCTCACGTTTCTGATTTCGATGTGTCGGTGGATGTTATAGATGACTTGTTGAAATACAAATTCAATGGTGATGACGGAACACCCCTATTTAGGCACATAATTTCCTTTGCTAGATTTTGTGATAGGCATGATGTCCCCTCAGATGTCATTTCCTATGGGTTGTTTTCTTTCATGTTTGAAGGGCACGTAAAGTAATGGTGTCACTCATTGCTTGCACCCTCTATACACTCTTTCAATCATATGCTTAGAGAATTATTCTATGCTTTCATTTTCTATGGTCGTAAATCCCTCAATAAAAAAAATTAAAATTACATAAAGTACCTGATGAATCTCTTGATCACTTTCACGATTGTTTCCTTCATTACCATTATGAATTTCTTGAAGATGAAGTTGACTGGAAATTTTTGGAGGGAATATTTCAATATCTTGTTTACATCTCTGAGAATTGGCACAAGTTAGAAACTCTGGACTCTCTCCCAACATACCTTGGTGTTAGAGCTCTACAATCTGAGATAGATGGGGTTGTTGTCCCAAGTGACCCTTCATCTCCTTCTCATCAAACAACTCTAACTACACAAGATGAGGTGGGAGAAGTTGTAAATCCACCTGTTGAACTGTCACCATCTCCTCCTACCCCCCTGCTCTAGATTTCTATGCAGATTTGGATTGAAAGCCTGATGGTCATCATGTGGTCTCATCTGACCAACCTCCATCCTTTGGTTCCTTTGATCCTGTAGACTTTGGTGTGTTGTGTTCATTCATTCCAGATTCCACATGTGATGTTCATGAGGATCCATTTCTAGACAGAGTTGGTGTTGAGAAACCAACCTGTGCTATCATTATTGATTAGTATGTGTTGGAGCCTGAAAAAGAATATGTGGTGTTGGATGACTTCTTTCCATCTGCACCTCATCCAATTTATCTTGACATATTCCACCATTTTTCATTTCTGTTCCATCTTGTGAAAATTCATCTACGAATGTTTCCACTTCCGATCGTTCATAGAACATGTGGGATGTCAGTATTTCGTTCAATTATGGAGAGGAAAAATATTTCTTCCTAGATCCAAACAATCTCACATCTTTCATTTCCAAAAACATAGAGGGTTAAAATCCTTGTTTTTTATCACCCCCTCCCTATGATTCATCAGATCATGAGGATGTCATTGTTCATCTTGAATATTCTGAGCGCGGTTGTCATGATCTTTTCACTCATTCATCTGGTGATGATTATGTTTCACCTATTGTTGGTCTTTCTAAGTCATTGGTCTTTGATGATCCATCTTTTGATGAAGTGGAAACCCCTCAAGTTGTCAAGGCACTTTAGCTTGAGATGATGGTTATGTCAGGTTATCATAGCCCTGAGGTTAGTTCCATTTCTGATCAGAATATGTTGAATGTCCCCAAGCTCCTCATCACTCTCTTGTTTATACTAAAAATCAATCTATTTCACAATTTTCACATCCTCCACCAAAATCACATGATCCTATTACTCATGCATTGGAGGATTCATATGTAGCAAGCACTGTGCGAAAAAAGTTTTCTTCTTTCTTTATGTTTTCTCATTTTCCATGTTTGAAGGTGTGTACATGCTTGTCTTCCATGAACAATATGATAGGACATCATCATACATCCACAGAGTGCCTTTCATGTGATTTAAAGATTTACTTTTCTGTGGATGCATTCAAGATTCAAACGTTCTGGTTTACATTATTTTATATTTCTTTTCAGTTGCTATGCTTGAACATCTTTCTTGTCAACCATGCTATCGCTTACATGGGTCAAACAATGCGTTGGTGGATATGTTGGAAATATCACTTCACGTGAGCTAGCCCATGCTCTACTTAGCTTAGGAGTAGGAGTTTTGTTTTCTTTCTTGCTTTGTTTCTTGATTTTCTTGCTTTGTTTTTATTTGTCTTGCTTCTTTCCTTTGCTTGTTTTCTTTTGCAACTATAGGTTAACTTTTGCATGAAACTGTGTCTGGATTCTTAGACAAACATGCTGAAATCCAAGAGGAACTTATACAACTATCAACACTTGAATATCTGTCTATTCCCTCTCCTTATGAGAATATTGCATTCCTCTAGTCAATGATACCCTGATGGAAAATATGTTCCTTTTAGAGAGAGTCATGATGAAACCACGATGCTTGCACTCTTAACTATTACCACCTACTCTAATCGGTTTTCTATATTTGGTTAACCCTTGTCAACTCAGTCAAGTAGAGTAAGGAGAGGGGGAAAACCTTAACAAGTATGTCAGAGGTATATATAAATATCCTTCTTTGAAGGGACAACCTCTTTTGCTCTCAATAAGTCGGGATCCCTCTTCTGCCTCATGAGATAAATAAGTTCCTATGTACAGTTCTTTGAAAAAATAAAAATAACAAAAAAACATAAAGGCGAAAGTAGAGAAAGTCTTCCTATGCAAAGAGGTGAAGCAAGTAACTGCATCAGGGTACTTTCCAGGCTCATTAATAGTGGAGCAATGCTTGTGTCCCTCAAGTGACTCTATCGAGGTACTATCCAAGACTGCTGGTGGCATAGCAACATTAACGTTGGCTTGTTGGGGCCTGACCCAGGTTCAAAGTTAATTAGCCAAACAAATCCCTATACCACTGGCCCTTTCGGTAACAGTACGCGAAACACAGACTAAGCTCTCACCCGAAGTAGTATGGGAGGGTGCTAGAACCAAGTTTTTTCACCTTTGAGATGTCTAAGAGGTTTGACTAGTCCTTTGGTTGTTCCTTCGCGCAGTTGGCTTCATGCACCTTTCATTTCTCACAGCCTGATACCCTGCCTTCACGCAGCCCTAACCAAGGGTTCTGCCATGCTCTGCGCTATTACCTGAGATCTTATTTATCTTCTAGTATTATTTAAGTACCTTCGCCTACTTAAATGTCTTAATTTATACTTAACAATACAAAACATTCATACAAGTTACAGTAAATAAATAATATATTTGTAAATTATATCCAATCTTGCATTAAACCATGAAAAGATACACAGAATTATAGCAAAACTTCTCTTTATTGATTCTCCAACTGTTACAGACTCAACCCGCCCTACGCACTTAGCTACAGGGGTCTACACACTTAGATGCAGACTACTAAGCCTCTGCGCACTCAACTTGAGACCCTTATCTTACTTTACGACCCACAGACACACTTTACACTTCGACTCAATCACTTAAACTTCTCATCCTTCTATTTCCTTAGTTGGTTATTCCTTCTTTTCTACACTTAGAGCCTCACTCCATTTATACAATCCCATGGTATGTGGACCATGGGTAGGTCTATCTAGCCGACATTACATTACAAAACTAGGGCGGACAACCCTTTGACTCTATCATACTTTTGTGCCCTGTGGCCGCAATTCGCGAAGCTTTTACAACAAGATTTGGTCAAAACTTGGGCTTTAAGCCCCAAAACATGCCTTGGGGGTGATTCCATGCCCAACAAGCCCCCAACACAAACACCGTGACTCGCCGTCGAGTCACTTTGTTGGTGCGAAGATCTTTGTGTGGAGTCCCTCCAACTCTTCTCAAACTGCGGCAAGGTCAACAACACACTAAGATGCTGCTTGCTGGATCTGCTACATACATTGTTTCGAGAGCTCTATGTTAGGAGTGCTTCTCTGCATCTGTGGCGGTATCCCCTGCAATTGTTTATAGTCTCATGCCTTTGTCTAGATCTTGGAGCATGAAGACTATGCTTCTACCAGTTATTCAAATAGCCAAGCCACCCGTGTAGGGATTTAAGCGGCTACCATTCACTTTTCCTGGGAAAGGCTCTCCATTTAGTTTGACTAGCTATACCAAGCCTCCATCTGTGACCTTCTTAACAGTGTATGGTCCCAACCAATGCAATCTGAACTTTCACGGGAATTTATCAAACTTACTGTCATATAGCAACACTAAATCATTTACCTTGAAGGTGCGCAACTTAATATGGTGATTGTGTCAGGCCTTCTCATGCTACTTTTGCACCTGTTGATGAAAGCCAACCAGGAACCGTTCCTCCTCATGTTCTTCCAATTGTGTGAATCTGTCTTCTAGAGCTTCACGGTCTGTCATACCTGTGAGCATTGCTATGCGCAAACTAGGTACAATATACTCCAATGGCAAGACAACTTCCACGCCATAAACTAACCAGAAACAGGTTCGCGCCTATTTTTCCCTGAGGTTTGATAGGTCATACAAAATCAATTGCCCACTTTTCGAAGGGCTACAACATCATTTGCGGATTCAAAGGCATCTCTTCCCTCCGCGATGGTTTATCCGTCCTTTGACATATATCACAGGCCTTGCAGTGTGCTTTTGAATCCTAGTAAAGGGTTGGCCACAACAACCCTATGCGGAGAATCTTATGCACAGTCACTCGTCCTACATAGTGTCCTCCTGTAGCACCCCCATGTGCTTCTATGAGGATCTGACTTTGTTCAAATTCAGGTACGTACCTTCGCAGTATCTCATCATTGTCCATTATGTATAGGTGCTCCGCGATGACAGAGAAATTAGTCGTGCGCACCACCAATTCCTTCTTCTACTGGATAGAGTCGACATAGTCCCTATTGTTAGAAAGTGGATTATATCTTCAAAGTATCCATCCGTGACACGCATAGCAAAAAGATGTGCATCAATTAATCCTTCCTCCAATCTAGTAGGTTACTCACCCGTCTCAATACATGACAAGTGATCCGGTCCAGTGTTCAGGTGTCCAGGTTTACCATGACCTCAAAGTCATACTCTTGGAACAATAAGAGCCACCTACATATGCACCGCCCCAACACAGGCTTATTGACCAAGTATTTCAGTGCGGAATGGTCTGTATGCATCTTGAAATGTCCTCCTAGTAAATAGTGCCTTTATTTTTGGAGCGCGTACACCATAGCTAACCCTTCGCATTCGGTTGTGGAATAGTTCTTTTCTGCTTTGGACAACCTGCGACTTGCGAATGTGATAGGGTGATCCAAGCCCTCTCCACCCTCTTATGTTAGCACCACTTCCAACACTATACATGACACGTCAACATGGACATGAAACTCCACATCCCATTTTGGGAAGACTAGAATTGGGGTGGAGGCCAATTTTCCTTTTAGTACATCTATGCTCTTCATGTAGTCATCATTCTAGTAGAACATGACATCCTTTTTCAATAGTTTCTCCATTGGCATGGTGATCTGGACATAGCTTTTGATGAACTTCTTGTAGTACCTCATATGTCCCAAGGTAGCGTGCAACTGTTTAACATTGCGTGGTGCTTCCAAATTTAGAATTACTGCAATCTTCGCGGGATCTACCATTAGTCCCTGTTTGCAAACCACATATCCCAATAGGTTCCCAAAGGGAACGAGGAACATACACTTTTTAAGGTTCAACATGATTTGGTGTCATTGGAAAGTATTCAACATCAAGCATAAGCTTGCTATGTGATGCTTAACCAATCCAAATACAGTCCAATCATCCTGATAGACCTCCAAGAATTTGTGGATATATTCTTTGAATGTGGAAACAACTACGCGCAAGAAGATGGTTGGCACGTTCTTTAACCCAAACGGCATGACAGTGTATTGAAAGCAGCCCCACGCAATCATGAAGGTGGTCTTGCTCTTGTCTTCCGGTGTGATTTTGATCTGGTGGTACCCTGAGAACCTGTTAGTGAAAGAATATGCTTCTTACCTGCCAACATTTTCCAATACTTCATCTGTGAATGGGGTTGGGAATGGGTTGTGCACACAGGAACCATTCAATTTTATGAGGTCCACGCATATTCTTATCTCACCCTTCTGCTTCTTCTCTTGCACTACCATAGGGCTTACCCAGTCGAATTCTTCTACCGGCTCAATAATTCCAGCTGCGAGCATTTTTTCTAATTCTACACAGACCTTTTCCTTGTACTTCAGGTTCAAGTGGTAAGGCCGCTGCTTAACTAGCTTCACGGGTGATCTATCTTCGTCATCCCTAAATCACCAATAATCCCCTTTAAGTCCATGATCTTGGTCGGGAATAAGTCTTGGTACTCCCGGAGTAACTCAGTGACCTTATCCACCATGGCATCATCCTAGTAGTCACCAAGTGTTGCATACTTCAATTCTGCCTCCATACCCATGTTCACCTGCTTCGTTTTTACCAACGTGGTAATGTCAGGGTCTTCAATTAATGGTCATTTAACCTCGCGATAGCCTTCAGTTTCTGGAATGTTAACTTTTCGCGAATCTTCGTCATCTTCTCAATGTTTACATTGTAACACTCCAGTGCGCAGCTCAGCTGGGTCACCCATTCAGGCTGAAGCACTTCCGTTGGTTCCTGGAGTATATTAAAGATAGTTGCTTTTACTGCTTGTAGCATATCATCAATAGTATCCCACCAATGATCCTCAAATGTGAAAGTTAACAGGAATCCTTCGCGCGGGATATCCCATTCATTCATGCCATGGTGGAGCTCCATTTCTGTATACCAATTCATGGGTATAATGTCCAGGGTATGACAAAATAGGTGCAGCCACTCGGGTTGTGGCTCTTCCCCATATACCTTTGCCCATTTTGTGAGGTGTACACATGGATCATCCCATCCATCACATTTTTCTTTTAACCGCATCTGAGGCTTCCCAAATCATAGGCATGTCATCCTTTGGTAGTCGTGCCAGTCCTCAAAACTCTTTCAGTGTGTACCCCACCACCTTGCAGGCGTAGTGCGTAGTACCATTTTAGAGCATCAAAACACTACTGTTCTGGTACTTCTCTTTCAAATTTGTTCAGGAATTCATCCACCTCACTCAACCCGTCATACGTAGGTAGATATCATACCTCTATTGCTATGCGGCGCAACGACCTTGTCATCATGTTACAGTTGAGCGTGGTTACCTCATGTAATCGGTTCTACCATCGCTCTATCTCCTCGTCAAAATCTGAGGTGTAGGAGCTTTCGCACTTCCATGATATTGGCCGTTCATGGTTGGATTTACCCAATCTTTCTCCCACGCAGTTATTTTGTAGATGCATTCCAGATATTCATCACTGTCATAGTCGAGCACTGGCTCTGTGTAGCACGATCCTTCTGCAAGGTCTAACAGTACCACTACATGCAGAGACATTTTCTCAAAAATCATCTTACGCTTCTTTAGATTTATCACTCCATTCATGTTAGTGGCCCAATCTATTCCCAGTAACACAGGGTAGGGATTACTATCATCAACAATCTCTATCACTTCAAAATCTACTAGCGCGCTTGCTCCTTCGATGTCTACTGTGATTCCCTACAATCTCCCCAATGGTACCATCTTTTGTTGGTTCGCCATTCACAGTTGGATAGGAGACCATTGCAGCGTAGGCCTGCCCATGTGCTCCCATGTCTGCTTTGGCTAGATGTTCGCATCCGATCCTAGATCCAAAATCACTTGGTCCATCTCGTATTCCCCGATATGTGCGGTCAATCTCATCTCCCTTTCTGTTCACGATGTGTGCTTCCCAAGCTTCTAAACTACGTGCGGTTCTCCTAGCGCGGTCCCAATGCATCTAGTTATGAGTTCTTGTAGCCCCTTTACAGCCTCGCTATCACGCGGCAGCTTCATGCATGCCTCCAAGAATGTAGTGAGCATTGATGGGTCCATTTTTGGCTCTAGTCTGTCTTTACTTCCTGAAGTGGAGGCATCAATGAAGCTCCTCTTAGCTTCCATGAAGGTCTCCTTAGCACGCTCCAAATCAAATTCTAGTTCCTTCGTTGGAGCCTTGTGAACCCATGTACTTTCTTCAAGCTGCTTGCCTTTGTCATCCCCTATGATAATACCACTCCGGAGCATGATATTTACATTAGGGTTTTCCTTGCACAACTCAGACCTCATCATTTGTAGGTTCTGAGGTGGGGGAGGTTGGAGTGCCTTTATCGCACAACCTCGCTATCAGTGTTGGACAACCCTCTGTCTCATGATCAAACAATGTACCATACAAGCATGATGGCCCCGTTGGATTCATACAATCATAGACATAATGTCCTAGCCCTCCGTAATTGTAACATATGAGTTTTCTGCGACCCCTTCCTAGTCCCATTCTACCTTGGCCTTGTCTGTACCCCTGAAATCCAGTTCACGCCATCCTTGCGTTCTAGTCAAGGGGTTGTGTTTTGGCCTGAACTCTATAGGTAGGAGTTTGATCCATCATCAACTCATAACTTCTACAGGTGTGCTCACCATGGCCTACTAATCTATAGAAATTACAGAACAACTACTGTGAATTTTGCGTATACTTATGTAATAGATGGCAGTTATCTGTAGCATGCTTTCCTCCGATTTGACAAATCACGCACCATAATGTAGGCATCACGCTTGGTACTACTTGTGCCTCTGATCTCAATGGCATTGGTCCTCCTCCCGCAAGGTAATTCGTGAACACTGAGCAGTGGTCCTTGTCATGCCCCTGGCCCTTGCACTTTACGTACCATACCTTGTCGCGCACTTCTAGACAGGCTATCCTGTCTTGTTTAAAACTCTGCATCTCAAGGCACAAGTTTTTCAAATACGCATGAATCTATTGGACTCCTAAGTTAGGATCTTGTATCGAAGTCTCATGCAATCTCATCGCAACCTCTAAAGCCTCAGCCTCAGTGGTTAACCTTTGTTACGACAACGCATTCCGTAGATACAATGTTAACAAGGCTATAAACCATTCACAGTGTTTCTCATCTGTTAAGGTCATGTTTGCTTCGCGAATTGTGCACATTAGTCTTTAATCCAACTCCCATGGGGTTTCACCTGGCAGCATTGTGATTTCCTTGAATCTAATGATCGATTGTGCCTTCGATTTTGGCCTGCTAAATTCCTTGTTTAGTGCATCTTAGATATCTGTTATCCCCACATTCGGATTGTCATTGGAATGCCTAATGTACCAGGTCAACACGTAATCCTGCAGAGCCCTGACCAATGTTGCCTTCTTTATATTGTCATCCGTGACACCCTATGCTTCCCATACAACTTTTACCATGAACTAAAATTGGTCCGTATCTTCATTCCCTACTCCCTTGAACACTTGTAGCTTTATTGCGCTGGCCATACTTCTTTGTGGTAGTGGCGAAGGTGGTATGGGTGAAGTCGAGGGTGAAGATGGTGAAACTGGTGGTGGTATGGGTGGGGGTGGTATGCGCGGAATTCTTTACCTTATCAGATTGATCACACTTCTTGGCGAAACCTTCTCGAGCTATTCTTTGCCTCCTTGTGGAGGTGAAATCAAGGGGTTGGTTTCTAGTTCAATGCTACCTTCAATTCTATATATTCTCCCACTCTGCGTAGCCCCAAACATTAATTTATTCACATGACCCATTTTTCACACAGTAGTATTTTAATCCAAGTGTTCAAAGATTTAACGTACTTACCTCGTGGTCCCTTGAGGAAGCATCATTCTGCCTCTCTATAGCTGGCTGAAGTATCTACCATGAGTTCGGTGATGAATCCCCCTATGATTCGATCGAGCCAATGATAAACAACGCACGTGATCTTATCTTCCAATACTTCCAGTCTACACACCAATTTTGGAGTCCACACAATAGGCTTGTCAAGTTTACACCTTCCTTAGCTATCTGTTAGCTTCATGATCCACTCATACAACTCAATAGGGAAGGATGCAAATAAAATTTCGTGGATCTCCATATAGAAGTAGCAATCTAACCACTCTTCCTTTGATAGTCGCAGATTCCTGTTTTCCTGTGCTGCGAACTCGTGAATCTTTTTGTCCAACCAATCCTCAATTCCTTTCTTTGTCAGATTCTAATGATACGACATCAGACATCTCTATGTAGATCCTGGTCCTAGCAAAGAAACCATTTTTGGATTGTTGGGGCCTGACTCAGGTTCAGAGTTAATTAGCCAAACAAATCCCTGTACTACTGGCCCTTTCGGCAACAGTCCGCGGAGCGCGGACTGAGGTCTCACCCAAAGTAGTATGGGAGGGTGTTAGAACTAGGTTTCCACACCCTTGATATGTCTGAGAGGCTCGATTGGTCCTTTGGTTGTTCCTTTGCGCAGTTGGCTTTGTGCACCTTCCACTCCTCATGGCCTGATACCTTGCCTTCGCAAAACCCTAACCAAGGGTTGTGTCGCGCTCTGCGCTATTACCCGAGATATTATTTATCTTCCAATATTATTTAAGTACCTTTGCCTACTTAAATGTCTTAAGTTATACTTAACAATACAAAACATTCATACAGGTTCGCACAGTAAATAAACAGTATATTTGCAAATTATATCCAATCATGCATTAAACCAAGAAAAGATACACAGAATTATAGCAAAACTTCTCTTTATTGATTTTCCAATAGTTACAGACTTGACCCACCCTGCGCACTTAGCTACAGGGGTCCGTGCACTCAGTTGCAGACTACTAGGCCTCTACGCACTCAACTGCAGAGCCTTCTCCTAATCTACGACCCACAAACACACTTTACACTTCGACTCAATCACTTAGACTTCTCATCCTTTTATTTCCTTTGTTGGTAGGAAATAAAAACTAGGGGACAACCCTATGACCCTATCATACTTTTGCACCCTGCACCCACAATTCATGGAGCTTTTATAACAAGATTTGGTCAAAACTTGGGCTTTAAGTCCCAAACCATGCCTTAGGGGGGATTCCATGCCCAACAACCAAAGATGAAATTAAAACTCTCACAGTCTATAATACTTGTGCATCTATATACCCCTCATCCCCAATAAAAAAAACTCAATTTGACTTGGCTTGGTATGTGTGCTTCCGATAAAGAGAATGGTAAGGACTAGATCTTTAACTCAAGCCAGTGAAGAAGCTATGACAATCAAAGAATTGAACAATAATTCTAGAAGAGTTAGACTCGCTTTACACGAGACAAGGTCCATAAAGAGAGCTGGAGTTATACCAATGTGTTGCTAATGTCATAGCAACTACAACTGCCCTCCAAATTTGTCCTATGCTTCGTTTTGAAGCCTCCCTTTTAAATTACAACATCTCATCTTGCACTGACCCAAGTACTTGTGCTTTGATTGAGCCTCATCCTTTGCATCATGGTTTGTGTTTTCTTACTCGATTAACTGTCTAACCCACAAGGCGGTCTCTTGACTTGGTTTCCACCCAGTTCTGGGCTTTCTTTAGAGAATTGCACAATCCTTGAGGGAAACCAAACTTGCTCTCAGGAAATGTGCAGTTCAAGCTAAGGGTGACCCTTCATCTCCAAAATTTTGCAGATCTAATTGACATCCAACCTTTAGTAGGGAAATTTCACAAAGAATGAGAGGCAACCCAAAGCCACTCAACCTAGAAATTGTACAGAAGCCTCTTTCTCAGAAGCTACTCAGTGCATGAGCAAGTGAGTTTCCCAGTCCTTCCCATAACTGCACAATCTCTCCAAGAAATGCATGGCAACTTTTCTTGAAAAAAATGAAAAAAATTGTAAAAAGCCAAAAAACATCCCTAGAAAATAGGGATCTATTTTTAGTAGCCCGAAGAAGACACTTGAGTTATTTTGGAAACTGCTGCCAATTGTCGCTTTTTCCTTATTTTTGGCCTTTGCATCAAAAACCCTAAATTGACCAAATCTATTTAATCGACGATGTGAGATATAATTTTCACATTCAATCTTGGAGCTCAGGCATTCCCGAGGAGATCAAGGAACTTTTGGTGCGATCGTCATCACTTTTATGGGTAAGTTTTTCTTTTCTTATCTTTTGCCACTTTTCCTGTTGCTTTTTGCTTGTTTATCTTGTGAGAGTATTGTTTCACTTGTTTAGTTGACCGACTACTGGAATTTTGACTTGCTTTAGCTTGTAGAAGTGTTGTTTTAAGTTTTGCATTTCCTTCCTCAAGTGTCACATGCATTACCCAGTTTTTGCACTAATAGTCGTTGTTGCAACGACTCTCTCCACTTGCTTTATTTTCCTCCAGTTTGATTGATTCCTGCACTTATTTCACTTGCATGCATCATCACTCAGTCATATTTTCACTCAACATCTCACCATCCTTTAGATCCACTTAATTTCACACTCCCGTTGGGAAGATCTAGGATTCCCTTGCCCTAATCTTACTTTCCCTTGCATGCATTGTGCATTTTGGGAGCTCAATGCCTCTGCTTTAGGTTCTGGAATTGTGCACAAGCTTCCTTGGCCTAGCTCCAATTTCACACTGCACAGTTCCATGAGATAGCCTCCCAGTCCTAGCCACTGAGACTGCACAATGCACAGTCTCTCCTGAATTGTTCCCAAACTAAACTGTAAATTGCATAGTTCTAGTCAGCAAGCCTCCCCCACTAACTGTTGGGACTGTGCAGTACGTAGTTCCAACAGGAAACTAGTCACCTTTGTGAACCAGGATTGCACAATTTATTGAAGCATTAGCCCAATTTGTTTCTTGATATTGTCTTGAAGTTTATTTTGGTTTTAAGCTAAAATTTTCATGCGATGATTGTCCTCTTTATCTCTAGGTACAGTAGTTGTTGAGCATCTCTCTAGCAGTTACAGTTAACATGGCATCCAAGAGAGTTGCATTAAAGGAAATTGTTGAGAGTAGCATTGGGGAAGTAGTTGAGTAGGTGTCAGTTAACTTGCCATGTTATTTAGGAACTCAGTTGTTCATTGAGAAGGGCATGAAGTTGAAATGGTAGCCAATCAAGGATAATTTTGCAGAGGACTTCAAGGAAGACTTAGAGGACCGACATGTTTGTATCAGTATTTAGCGGTCAGGATTTTACAAGGTTGCATGCAGGTACCCCACCTTCCCATGTGCGAACATTATCAGTTGGATTGTCTCACACAGATCTAGAGACTATGACATTGAGAAGTGCCATCAGGATAGAGCTTTCCACCTTCAGATTAGAGAACTATCATCAGATGTATCATTTACCTCAGCTGGTGAGGCACATGGACACACTTTTCCATGCCACCCAAAACAAGATGAACACAAGAGATATAGTCAAGTGATGGGTGAAAGAGTCGTTAAAGTTCAGAAAAACACCCAATCATGTTTACAAGACAAAGTCTCTTAGGAAGACCTACCAGTTCTTTATCATCTTTGCATGCTGAATATACGGTCAAGAGAGCACTGAGACCTTTCCTGAAGGTTGGGTAGTTGTATTGGACTAGTTGGTGAGTGATGGAAGGCCATTCAACTGGTCAGACTTGTTGGCTTATCAGTTGAAAGTCCATGTGATTAACACCTAGAATCCACCCAAGGATGAGAAAGAAACATTCTACATGTATGCATACTTACTAGATGCAATATGTGCCCAACAACAATTTCTTGGCATGAGTTGGACATGGACACCGAAAGGGATTGTCGTCAATATTTATTGCAAGTTGCTTTCCAACTGTAGCTACTGAGGAGTAATGGCAAGGCTGACTAACCATTTCATCATCTCGTTGTATAAGCTAATATTTGAGTAGGATCCACCTTGCATATCCCAGGAAGAAATGGAGGCAATACTTAACATTGTAGATTTGTATGCCTCACCCGGTGGAACCTTCATTAAAGTGTTTGACAGAGAGAAGCCTCTGCATGTTCTACCAAGGTATGCCACAAACAATCTGGTCATGCAAGAGGTCTCATATCACCTCTCCATAGGGTTATCATCAGGACTGCACAAGAACTAGAAGGCACCATGGCCCGCTCTTCCTTCGTAGACCAGATTGTACAAGATCAAGAGCTTAAAGGATGTAGATCTCAAGGCCAAGGAGATATTGGAATTCAAGTTCGACACCTAAGAATTCAATCTATATGATCCCCACAATATTTGCAAGAACCACTGTGCAACAATGTACTATCACGAGGATGACCAGAGGTATTGTTACAATGAATCCAAGCTCCATGAGCCAGTCAGTATAGCCACATCTTGGAAGGCTTCTCCACAAGCAGTATCAATGCAGGAAGCAACAAAAATAACAATAATAAGCAACAATCTAGCACATGGCAAGGGCAAGAGGAAGATTGTTGAGAACCCAGAGATAGAGAAAATATACAATATGAGAGCAGATCATATCACTAAAAAAGAAACCTTGGCAATGGAGGAAAAAATGCAACAAAGGATAAAGATGGTAGAGTGAAGGAAGAAAAAAAGTAAATTCTGGACGAAGAAGAATGAAAGTTACAGGAAACATAGAAGAAGTTCAAGAAATAGTAGGAGCTGAGAAGGAGAGAAAGGGAAGAGAAGTAGAAATAGAAGGAAGAACAAAGGAAAGGTGTGATGACAAAGAAAACAACACCCATAGAGGTTGAGGAGTCAGAACAACCAACAACTAAAATAGAGGGTGAAAAGATGCAGAATCGGGAGCTTTCTCAGCATATTGAGCAATTGATTGAAGTGAAAGACATGGAGTTGGGGTAATAGCCACAGAATGAAGACACCGACCTTATGCCAAGAGCACCCAAGGTCACCTCTCACTCTCCACCACCTCCACTTTCGGAACCGGTCCTGAGCGAGCAAGGAGAGTCTATTCTCCTTGATAATCATCTGGTTATGGATGTGTACAATCTCTCATTTGACAAGTTGTAGAAGATGATTGTATGGGTGTAGAGGAAACACTTTCCGAATGATCACATGTCACCTACATTCATGAAGGAAAGGGTGACAGTGTCAAATGTCTGATGAGCCTCATAAATGGGTAATTATATGGGCTCATTTTACCTCCCATTCTCTTAGCTTATTGTATGATTTTCTGATTATATTTATGCTTATAGGGTGAGTTGAGTTAGTTATTATGCCATGTGGTCTAACATGTATTTAATGCAGATTATTGATGGATTTTGAGGTCAAAGTCAAGGATCTAGTGGTAAAACTACAACAATAACTCAAATTAGATAGAGGAGAGGACTTATAGGAGGGAATCCCCCTCATTTATTTCTCCTCACTTCAAACTCCCCTTCATTCAACTCAAAGTACAAGCAGTCGAATCATGCACTAGAAGGTAGCTGAGCAAGTGGAAGATGATTGATAGTTATCTCGAGTTTTGGGAGCCAAGCCTCCCTAATTTTAAGGAAGCTATTGGTAGCTTCAGATGTATAAGTTGAGAGGCCTAGGGCCTCACTAGGGTCGACTTTTTTTTTTTGCTTGTGTAAACTCTGCTCAAATTTTGAGCTTACTGTTTTATGACAATTTTATGTAATCTTGCTATTTGATAATGAAGATGGAATCCTTTTTGAACTAGCACTGAGTTACCTCAGAGGGCTGAAGCTCTTGGGTTAGGGCCCAATACAAGAAGCTAAGCTTCTCTTTACTTGTATTTGTATGCTTTACTTCAGTTTGTAGATTAGTTTGTTGTTAGATGTATTTCTCTTATGGTTAAGATAGGTTGCTTTTGATGATTTAGTAGCTTCTTCCATTTGTGCTTTCTATAGCAGGTTAAGCAGTGATCAGAGAAGATTCAAAAGGCTAGCAACAGTGCCTTAGACTCTCTTCCTCCCTTTGGGACCATGATTTGAAGCAAAGACTCTCTTGCTGCCCCAAAAACACAGATTTTCCTCATTCCTAGGACTTCTAGTGTTTGTAACTCTCTAGTTAGTTGATAGTCCAGTTTTGCTTTGCTTTAGATCTTCTTTATCATGTTCACTTCTTGATTTGCAATAGTCCTTTTGCATGCTTT
This sequence comes from Pinus taeda, assembly GCA_000404065.3. Classification (NCBI taxonomy): domain Eukaryota; kingdom Viridiplantae; phylum Streptophyta; class Pinopsida; order Pinales; family Pinaceae; genus Pinus; species Pinus taeda. The sequence continues at coordinate 57,505 of APFE031484688.1, read as the reverse complement.
CCTTTCTTACAACATTTCCTAGATTTTCCTTCTATACATCATAGTTTAGGCCATTTTAATGCAAAACTTTGTTTTTCCTAGGATGCACTCATTTCATTGGTTGCTTGATTTTCTTGGTTGACTGTCAATTTCTACACATCAGATCTCTTCCAGCAGTAGGCCATCTTACCATCAATCGCATCCTCCACCTGATCCATGCCCTATAGGTCTCCCAAACCTCACCTCAATTCTACCCTAGTTTCCTTCATTTTTCATAGAACTTCTTCCTCTCTCCTTGAGCAAACCTAATCATATTTCTCTCTCCTGGTGATTCATGGTAGAACTTAGGAACCCTAACATCTCATAACCTTCATCCACCTTTTCCACCCACTCTTACACCCTAAAAATAACGAAAATAGCTCTCGGCCTCCTCCTGTAGGCCTCATGTAGTTTCCCTGTTTTCCTCCTGAAGTTTTCCTGTGTCCTCCTATAGTTTTTCCTGTAGGATTTCTTTTGAAGGCTGAGTGTGGGAAAATCCTCCAGAAGGCCACCTAAGACCTACTAGGACCCATCCACACCATCCTACATCCTCCCAAGCTCCAAAACCACCCTCTAGTGCCACCTGTTCGCTGGCACACTCACACATAATAAATTAGATGCATGTTAAATTAACATAAAAACACATAAAAATCCAAAAATATGTTTCTTGCTTATTTACTTCCAGAAATAGCATGGTTAGATGTTGTTTACTTCCTTGAGTAGGTAATGGCATTTCTTTCATGGTTTTCATAGTGTTTTTGGCAAAAGTAGAATTAACTTGTTAATTAGGGTTTACTAGGTTTTGCTTTACATTCTAGTCTTTCTCCTTTCTGCAGTTAAAATAGCATCTGTAGAGTAATATTTCTTTCCTTTCATCACACATAGAGATTCTTCTGAAATCTATAAAAGTTGGCTTGAGATTCTAGTGTTCTCGCGCCGATTGACCAAGTGACAACTTGCAGTGAGAACTAGTACTTGTGCATATAGCACCGACGCTTCCAAGTTTGTTACAAACTACCGGGTTGATAAAAGTAAATTTGGTAGCCGAGGAGTTGCAGCATTCTTGCTGCAATACTGGAACTGGCACTCACCATTTTTGGCACTGTTGTTGGGGAAGTGTCAGAGTATTCTGTCATTACTACTTTCTTCTATTTCCTATTGCAATATTATTTTAATAGTTTATTTCGGCAAAAGTAGACTAGTCATTTATTTTCTTTCAGTTCTGCATTTCCTTGCTTTCCTTTTCAATTCTGCAAATTTCCATTCAGCAAGTTCATTTTAGTTAATTGCAATTTGTTTTGTTTAATCACAATTTTAGTTTCTGTAGGTACTTTCAGTGTGGGGAAAAAGAAGCAAAAAACCAACCAAAATTATTTCCTTTCATGCCTCGTAGGAGTAGAGATAACTTAGGAAAAATTTTGCTCGACACCCCCACTGCTTCACACAACCAACCTTCTCTCTTCTTTGGTGGCTACAATCAAGAATAACCCTTAGGTGAACATCTAGACATATTTGAAGAACCTATAGGGGAGGAAGAAGAAGAAAACATTCCTCTGGAGCCAATGGCTGAAAAAACAAATGCTAGGGGAAATGGAGAGAGAATAGAGGGCACCTTCCCCATTCGGGAGACCAATGGGGGCACCAAAATGAAGAATATAAGTCCTTCAGCCCTACCTCACTTCCATGGTCTGACTACAGAAGATCCTGACACCTTCTTGTTCGAGTTTGTTGTCATCTGTCGAACTTATGACTATGCAGAAGACAAGCAAAATTTGAAACTATTCCCTTCTACTCTCAAGGACGCAACACTGCACTCACAACTTAGGCTCAGATGTAGCAAGCCTTTACAATAAGTATCGAGACTATTGTAGGTCAAAATATACTAAAGAAGAAATATTTTGAATGACCATAGGAAGTGATGAGTCCCTGGAATACTATGAAGAGAGGTTCCAGCTCAGTTACAAAAGGGCCAGGTGTACACTTGACCCTAAGTCTCTGAAGTTGGTCCTGCTCAAGGGAATTCAAGAAGACCTTTTAGACACCCTCCATCTACTGGCCGGGGGAGACATCTACCAACTATCCTATGAGGACATAAAGACTATTTTTAGAAGCCATTCTAGAGCAGCCAAAAAGAAAGGTAGGGGTAGTTAACGCATAGCCAATACATCTTCTTCCAATTCATCCATTAAAGGTGAAATTGGAAACATGCTAGAGGACTTCAACGGTGAGATGCTGCAGACTCTTGCCATGCAAATGGATACCTTACATATCAAAAGAAAATAATCTATAGAGGTTTGTTCAGTCTATGAAGAAGAACATTCTACAGATAAGTTCCCTTCCTTGCCTAGACTTAAAGTTGTATACCAAGGGGCCAAAGAAGTCTCTAAACAGATCTATTACATAAACCAAAGGAGGCCGCATGGACCTAGACCATACTAGCAGGGGATGCAAGGGACATCTCAAGCATACTACAACCCCAAACAAGTCACCTCCATACCTTCTTGGGGCCCCCCTGCTCATCCTTCCTAGTCCACGCCTCCTCCTTGGTCCTTCACATCTCAATATCATGCCCAACCATCCACCCATTCATTTCAATCCTATGCTTAGCAACCTCAGTGGAATGCATCTCATCAGGGGTGAAGGCCCCAATACAACTCTCTTCTCGCTCTTCTGCCTCCACCACTTGCCCAACCACAACCGTTACCTTCTGCTCCACCAAGGCAAGCCCAAATGCCTACCCAACCAAATCCGAACCCAAACAACATACAGGCTCAACAAGTGTATAGTGGGGAACCATCATGTCCAACTTATGCTATGGAGATTCATGAAATTAACTTGTGATACGGGAAAGTTCTCCCAGATAGCCAGCCTCCACCCAGGGAGGTTGATGAAGATAAAGAGGAAAGCAAACCTAAAGCAAATCCACCCTTTCCTAAGAGACTATCTATGACAATCCAGCCTACCCTAGAAGAGACTAAACTCCTAGGAGAATTGAAACATTTATGTGTGAAGATACCACTTCTCCAAGCCATAAAAGATGTGCCTATCTACAATAGGTTGATCAAAGAGAAGTGCTCTAGGAATCCAGGAAGGCACAAGGGAGATTCCCCAACCATCAATGTCACAAGACAATTGTCTGACCTGACGTTAGGGTAGATAATCTGTCCAAAATATCTGGATCCTGGAAGCCCAATAGTTGATGTCCACATCAATGGCACAATGGTCCCACATACCTTGATTTATTTGGGAGCTACGATTAATGTAATGACAAAGGACACAATGCTCAAACTTAACCTCCAAGGCTCCTTGAGGAAGACCACGATAGTGCTGTAGCTAGCAGACTGATCCACAATGACCCCTGAGGGGATTGTGGAAGATGTGATGGTCTCCATTGATTCTTGGGAGTACCTTACTGATTTCTTAGTTCTCCAGCCAAAGGCAAAGCTCACTGGGTATCCTCTCATTCTGGGAAGACCTTGGTTGGCTACAGCCAATGCCTACATCAGTTGTCGAGCTGGGAACATGACCATAAAGAATGGGCACATGTCCAAGTAGTCAATCCTATATCCTCCTACCCAACCCTTGCTAGAACATGATCTACCTCTCTGGTTGGAGGAGGAGGATGAGGATGAAGTTTATTTTACACCACTTTGTACATTAGAAATCACCATGGGAGGAAAACCGCAATATGAGGATGATATGATTGAAAATTTGATTAAGAATCCACCTCCCAATGTATCACCATTAGAAGACATAGTAAGAGAAACCCAAAACAACCCCTCAACTAATATTTTTGTGGCTGACCCCACTTCTCTCCATGTTAAAAATACAGAGTTCAGCCCAGAAAGAACATTGAAAATCAATCCACCCCTATCTACTTCCCAAGAGAAGGAGCTATGCAGCATACTGAGAAAACATCTAGATGCCTTCACCTAGAGTTATAAGGAGATGAAGGGAGTGCACCCTTCAGTATGTACTTATCATATATACATCAAGGAAGATTGCAAGACAGTCAGGAAGCCTCAAAGGAGGATGAGACCAGCACTTAAAGATATTGTTAATGAAGAACTGCAGAAATTGCTTGATGCAGGATTCATCTATCCCATCTTTGATAGTGAATGGGTCTCTCCTTTGGTGCTAGTGCCAAAGAAAAATCGTAAGTGGAGAATCTGTATCGACTATTCGGAATTGAAAAAAGCCACTAAAAATGACCATTTTCCTTTACCTTTCATAGATCAAGTGTTAGATGGTCTGGTAGGGAAAAAGTTTTTCTCCTTCCTAGATGGGTTTATCGAGTACAATCAGATTCAAATCAGCCCAAAAGACCAAGATAAGACCACTTTCACTTGTCCTTGGGGTACCTTTGCATACCCGATCCTTCCTTTTGGTTTGTGCAAAGCTCCAACCACTTTCCAAAGAGCGGTATTGAGTATATTTTCTGAACCGGTTCATGATGCAATAGAAATATACATGGATGATTTTACTCCTTATGGCTCTGACTTTCAGGAAGCTTTATCTAACCTAGGAAAAGTTCTAGATTAGTGTATTGAGATGAACCTATCCCTCAGTCTGGAAAAATGTGAATTTTTTATGACTGAAGGGACCATGCTAGGTCATGCAATATCTCAACTAGGACTACATGTGGACCCCAAAAAAATTGCCATCATCCAAAGGGTCCCACCTCCTCAAAAGGTGAGAGATGTCAGAAGCTTCCTAGGCTTAGCTAGATATTACAGGAGATTCATTAAAGACTTCAGCAAGTTAGCCTCTCCTTTGTTTGGCCTCCTAGGCAAAGATGTTGAGTTCACATGGTCGGAAAACTGTCAAGAAGCCCTAGATACCTTGAAGAGCAAGCTAGTGACTGTCCCAATTCTTAGAGGCCCAAACTAGGCCCTACCCTTTCACATTCACACAGATGCCTCGAAAAAAGCAATAGGATCAACCTTAGGACAAATTGATGAAAAGTTACCTTATGCCATATACCTTATAAGAAAAAACTTGTCAAAGTAGAGTTAAACTATATAGTGACCGAGAAGGAACTCCTAGCTGTCGTGCATTCCTTAAATAAATTCAGACATTATATCACAGGCTATCAAACCTTTGTGCACACTAATCATGCTACAATTAGATATTTAATGAACAAACCAGATGTAAATTCTTGCATTATTAGATGGTTGCTTTTACTGTAGCAATTTGATCTAACCATTATTGATAAGCCTGGTAAATAGAATATTGTTGCTAACTTTTTGTCTAGATTAAATTTTCCTAGAGGTGAAGAAGGAATGTTGGATGACCAAATGCCAGATGAACACCTATAATCTATATTAGTACTCTCTCCACGGTTTGCTGATATAACAAACTACTTGGTTTCAACATAGTTCCCACCACACCTATCCTCAAAAGAGAAGAACAAGATAGTAAGGAAAAGTGCACCTTTCATCTGGATTGGAGGAAATCTCTTCAAACTTGGCCCAGATTAGATCTTGAGAAGATGTGTCAGGGAGGAGGAAGTCTTTGACATCCTCCTGACCTATCATGATGGGCCTTGTGGAGGTCATTTTGCAGCAAAACAAACCGTCTTCAAGATATTGAAAGTAGGCTACTACTGGCCCACCCTTCATCAGGATGTGAGGAGATACATGAGCCAGTGTGATCGGTGTCAGAGGATGGGGAAACCCACTCTAAAGGATGAAATTCCCATGCAACCTCAATTGACCTTTGAGCCATTTGAGAAGTAGGGTATGGACTTTGTGGAGCGTATCAACCCCCCTTGAAAGCAGAAGAAGTACATCATTGTGTGCACCGACTACCTAAAAAATTGGGTAGAGACAAAAGAAATCAATGCAGCGATAGAGGAAAAAGTAGCTGAGTTTTTGAGGGAAAACATATTCTATAAGTTCAGGTATCCGAGAGAGTTGGTCACAGACCAAGTCAGTCGATTCACTTCCAACCTGATTGAATACCTACTCACACATCATAACATCAAGCACAGGGCTTCCACCCCTTATCATCCACAAGCCAATGGGAAAGTGGAGGTCACTAACAGAGCATTGGAAGGGATCCTAACCAAGGTAGTGAGCAGCAGCAGAAAATATTGGGTGGACAGATTAGTTGAGGCCACTTGGGCCCACAACACAACATGGAAGACCACCACTGGGTTCACACCCTATGAACTGGTCTATGGGAAGAAGGCTTTGCTGTCAATAGAGTTTGAATTCAATACCCTAAGGATGGAAGCTCAGTTAGACCTAGACCTCAGCCATGCATAGAAGGAGAGATTACTTCAGCTCAGTGGATTGGATGAATACAGATTGCAAGCCCTTCTCCATACAGAGGTAGTTCAGCTTCAGAGAAAGATATGGCATGATAGAAATATCAGAGAGAAGCAATTCCAAGAGGGAGATTGGACACTACTCTATGATTCAAGATACAAGGATTTCAAAGGCAAGCTGAGGACAAAATGGTTGGGACCCTACACTGTGGAGAAATGCAATGAAAATGGTTCAGTTATGATCAGAAGCATTGATGATAAAGCCATCCCCATGCTTGTCAATGGACATTGGTTGAAAGTCTACAAGAAACCCCTCTCCAAGAAATAGTTTATTGAAGATTTTAATAAAACAGTGATGGTAGTGGAGCATGTCTTAGCTTCCACTTCACCCACTCACTGAAGAAAAAAGAGAAAAAATAAGGACTCAAGTGAAAACCTCCATGAGGTGCTTGAGTCCCATCATTGGGTTGAAAACCTCTTTTGAGATGGCCCAGTGATGTCAAAAAAAAGGGGAAAATAATAAGATCCCTGGGTGAAAACCTCCCTTGAAGGTGCCCAGGGTAGGAAATTAAGGTGAAAACCTCTCTGAGGCGCCCTAGTTGTGTTCAAAAAAAAAAAAAAAGGAGAGAAAAAATGAATTTTTATTGCATTGCATTTTTGTAGGAGGACTACAGGGAGCAAAATAAGGTGCCAAGGGGACCTTGACATTCATACCAACATCCGTCTCATCTTTTCCACACCTTCCTCCATCATTTTTGGCATCTCTTTCACCCCACTGTACCTCTTCTTCCAAAACTGTGTTTTCTACAGGAGGCTCTATTTTTTCTATAGGAGGCTCCTATAGGAATTACAGAGAGCCAAAAATGTCTACAGGAGGTAGTTTGAGGGACAAGAAAAGCTTCATGAGGAACCTATAATCCCTCTTACCATTTTCAAACCTCCTTTCCATCATTCCAATCCTGTATCACACTCCAAGCATCATTACTATTTTTTTTCCTTCCCTTTCCAACAAAAAACACAAAAAAATAGTTTTTCAGTTTTGAAAAAAAACAAAAATAAAAGGAGGAAAAGGCACCATTAACTTTATCTAAAGCTTACCTACTATCCCTCCATCATTCATCTCCACCTCTGGCATCATTCTCAAGCTCCAAGCATAGGGAAATAGCCGAAGTTTCAAGGGGAGAAGCAACTATAGGAGCTCTTGTAGGAATTCCTGTAGCAGTTGATCCCATAGAAGTCCAACACCAACAACAAGGGACAACACATCTAAAGGTTGAAAAAGCACATGAAACTCAGCTCCAGCAAAAGAAGAACCTACAAAAACACACAACAACGCATTACCAAGCAGAGATAGCATGCATGAGGGAAAATGAAGGCATGCAGTAGAGAAAGCCACAACACCTCATAGTCGATGGCAACAAATACACTTGGATTACAAGTAAGCAGCTAAGTCCTCTATCTGCATTTGTGTAATTAGGAATCATACGAACGAAATGAGATGGTTGAAATCGAAAGAGGGAAAGGTGGCCAATTAACTTGGCCACCTTCTTTTAGTTGACTCCATTTAACCGAGATATCACCCACACGTGCACACAGTCAACTCAAGCAAAAGATGCGAAGGATAGGTAGTGGGAGGAAGAGTTAACTCCAATGTATTAATGAGGGGATGATTACAAGTGGTGTCATGATGACCAAGTAGGTGGGGACCAATGGTCCTAATCTGGGCAACGTACACCTTGCTAGCTTAACACTCATAACTGAAAACAACCATAAAAAGTAATGAGCACTCCTCCCCGCACATTCTCACCACCTTTTCTTCAGTTTCTCCTCGTAACTCAGCCACACAATAGTCTTCTTATGCCCCATAGTCTCGTATCCACCATCCTCCATTGATTTCCTCCATATTTTTTCTCTTGGCATCTTCTATAGGAGCCCTACAAGTTTTCTATAGGAGCACCTACAAGAAATCTACAGGAGGGACAATGGGCTTCTACAGTTGGGGCAGTGAGTCATTTTGAAGGGAGGAAACATGATTTTTGGCACGAATTTCAGTCTAAAAAGGTAGGGTTCATGAATGTCCTCTGTTGAATATAAAAATGTGAAAGAGTTGGTATCAAATTGAAGATAAAATGAGTCTTTAAGAGGGCAAAAATACATTAAATAAATAAATAAATAAATATTGTTAAAAAAAAATATTGCTTAAAAAAAAAAACACAGTCCCCTCTGTTTTTCTATTTCTCTTAAAATTATTTGTCTCCACCTCCATATCTGGTTTTTCAAAAGAAGTACAGGTAGCATGAAAGGGGGTTATGAGAAAAGAGCCCACTAACTCCACTAGACTCCATGCACATCCTCAAGTGGTGGAAATATTTACAAGGGCAAACTAGATGAATTTCTTTGAGAAGTTTAGAGGGTTTGATGATGAAATTTCCCATGAATTTGCTCTCTTTCTAGTCCCTCACACAAGAACTCATGCTACCATAACCATTACAGGCCTCTCCATTGAAATAACCCCTAAATTTTGTTGGGTTGTTTTATATTCTTTCCATGACTAGCCCACGTAGTTAACCGGGGGGTTAGAGGGGGGGCGGAGCCCCCATTTGTTGCTCCGATTGTCTAGGGGTGGGGGGGTGGGGTTCCTAAGGGGTTTTAGGTGTACCCATAACCCCACTTTATGGGGTCCAGGGCAGTGCCCCAGAAAATTTTGGTTTTTGACCCTATGTTAGGTTGGGCGGACCCACCTATGGTTTTGTGCATGATTTTTGCACAGGTTTTTGGACGCGATGGTTTTCGGCCCATGGTATTGGACGCAATGGATTTCAGTCCATGGTATTGGATGCTTCGGCATGTATAAGTATGTATTATAAGATTGAAAGGAACATAATGAAAAATCAAGATGGTAATCCCGATTTTGGGATCCAGGGGAAAATCTCAGTGTATATGTGTTTTACGTGTTATGCTCTCTTATAGTTTATTTTATGTGTTTTACAATTCGTATGCAGGTAATTTCTGTACGGAGTTAAAACCTACATTTGGTATTAGAGATATTTTGGCTTCAAGGGGATGCCTTTGTTGCTGAGGGGTTTTACTCGAGCCTATGGTAGACCCTGTTCAGTGGGAGATCTGCGAGATTGATTCTAGTGGTAAAAGAAGATGGCGAGTAGTGGAAAGATAGAGATTGAGAAATTTAATGGTCAGAGTTTTAAGTTGTGGAAACTTAAGATGGAGGATTTTTTCATGGATAAACATCAGTGGATTGCGGTAGATCTGGGTACTAAATCAACGGGAGTTCCCGATGAAGAATGGAAGAAGTTGGATCGGAAGGAAAAGAGCACAATACAATTGTGTGTCTCAGATTCAATATTGCTTAATGTATCAAGGGAGGCTACGCTGAAGGCTTTGTGGGACAAGTTAGAGACTTTGTACCAATCTAAGTCTCTGGTGAATAAACTATTCCTGCAGAAAAAGCTATATAACCTGATGATAAAAGATGGAGACTCGGTGACAGAGCATATGGATGCATTTAATACTATGGTAAGTCAGTTAGCATCTGTTGATATTAAAATTTCATATGAAGATAAGTGCATCAGTTTGTTGTGTTCTCTACCAGATTCGTGGGATAGTCTTGTTATTGCAATAGGTAGTAATGCAACTGCCTTACAGTTTGATGAAATAGTCTCATCCTTGCTGACGAAGGAGATGAGATGGAAAAATATGAAGATCTAGAATGGTGATGCCTTGTCTATATAAGGACGGTCCTAGAACAGAAACAAAAATAAGTCATCGAGCGGGAGATCTAAATCTCCAGGAAAACCTATAAATGTGGTGTGTTGGAAATGAGAAAAGGAAGGGAACTATAAAAGGAACTGTAAATCTAAAGCTCCTGATAAAGGAAAGGGATCTGATGATACTCCTTCTGCAAAGGCGAAAACCACCTCAGATGAAGGTGGGGATGTGTACTTGGCTTCTTCAAGTACATATGTAGATCATGAGGCATGGTTGATTAACTTAGGTGCATCCTTTCACTTCACTCCCCATAGAGAGTGATTCTACGAGTATGAGAAATACGATGGTGGTGATGTCTTCTTAGGGGATAATAGGAAGGCTAGAATCATTGGTCGTGGAAAAGTAAAGTTGAAGTTGCAAGGTGGAAGGGTTAGAACACTTCCGGGTGTTCTGTATATTCCTGCATTGGCCAGAAATCTGATTTCTGTAAGAAATCTAGATGATGCAGGTGTAAAAACAATGTTCGAGAAGGATACCTGCAAAATGGTTCAGAGAGCACTGGTATTGATGCGGGGAGTTTGAATTGGAACTCTGTCTAAGCTGCAAGGTAGCATTGTTATTGATGGGTGCACCAGTTCTATGGTTCCAGAAAGTGGGGCAGAAAATCTAGTGGTCTCTAGAGAGAAGACCATGTTGTGGCATCAAAGACTTGGACATATTGGAGAGAAGGGCCTTCGAATACTTTGGTAAAGGTATGGTATAAGGTATGAGTAATAGCTCTCTGGATTTTTACTTCTATGAAAATTGTGTATATGGGAAGCAAAATCGGGTGAGTTTCCCCTCTGGTAGTAAGAGGGTGAAACAAATATTAGAACTTGTGCACAGTGATGTGTTTGAACCTATGAAGGTTCCATCACTGGGTAATTTTGTGTACTATGTATCATTTATAGATAACTTCTCAAGGAATACATGGATATATTTCCTTAAGAATAAATCTGATTCCTTTGACAAGGTTAAAGAATTTAAGGCTCTCATGGAAAATCAGACAGAGAAAAAGATAAAGGTGTTGAGGACAGATAATGGTGGAGAGTTTTGCAACAAGGAATTTGAATAATTCTGTAAGAAGTGTGGTATATCATGACCGAAGACTACTCCACATACACCTCAGCAAAATGGAGTTGCAGAAAGAATGAATAAGACAATGATGGAAAGGGCAAGAAGCATGCTCCATGGTGCTAGGTTAGGACAGGAATTCTGGGCAGAGGTGGTGGATACTGCATGCTACCTAGTCAACAGGTTACCTTCATCAACATTGGAGGATAAGACTCCACAAGAGGTATGGACTGGTAAGAAAACCTCTCTTTCACATCTAAGGGTATTTGGATGTGATTCATATGTACATGTTCCAAAGGAGAAATGAACCAAGTTGGATAGTAAATCTGAAAAGTGCATCTTTATTGGGTATAAGGATGGTTTAAAGGGTTATAAACTTTTTAGCCCAGTCACACAGAAGGTTGTGTATAGCCGAGATGTGGTGTTTAGCGAGGTAGAAGATGTTATTAAACATGAAGTCCAACCAAAGGAACTTGAGAAGATAGAGTTTTAGCTTAAGGAGGAAGAATCAGACTCTACAACAGAGGAGGAATCAGAAGATGAAGAGCCACAAACTCTTGGTGCGAGAAGATCAGTTCAAGAAAGAAGGCAGTCAGAAAGGTATAGTCCATCTGCTTAATGTTCAAATTTTGCTTTATCTATTACTGAGGATGATCCCAGAACTGTGAAGGAAGTAGTAGATTTAGAGGATGGTAAACTTTGGAAAGAGGCCATGGTTGATGAAATGGCATCTTTGCACAAAAATGAGGCTTGGGATCTGGTGGAGTTGCCAGCTAGAAGGAAACCCAT
>APFE031484688.1:15964-45007 GCA_000404065.3 Pinus taeda | reverse complement strand
TATATTTTGGGCATGGAAATTAAAAGAGATCGGGCAAAGAGGAAGCTCTGGTTAAACCAGAGGAAGTATGTCGAGACAATACTGCAGAGGTTTAATATGCAGGATAGTAAACCGATGAAGGTTCCTATTCCTGTAGGCGTGAGGTTATCTGCTGACAGTGTCCCAAGACACAAGAAGAGGAAGAGGACATGTCCCGTGTTCCATATGCAAGTGCAGTCGGTAGCTTGATGTATGCAATGGTCTGTACTAGACCAAACATTGCACATGCAGTGGAGTATTGAGGCAGTGTGTTTGTCAAACGCAGGGAAGGAGCACTAGACAACAGTGAAGCGGGTTTTCAGGTATTTGCGTGGCACTAGTGATTATGGTTTGTGCTACCAAGGAAGACCAGGATTGGACAGAGTGTTGGATATCCGTGGCTTTGTTGATGCAGACTGGGCTAGAGATCTGGATCAGAGAAGATCTACAGTGGGTATGTGTTTAACCTATTTGGAGGTGCAGTCAGTTGGATGAGTAAGAAACAATCTGTAGTGGCACTATCAACTACAGAGGCAGAATACATGGCAGCCACTTATGCAAGCAAGGAAGTAGTTTGGTTGCAGAGATTCTATTCAAGTATGGGGTTAATACAGGGAGCTATAAGGATAGACTGTGACAGACAAAGTGCAATTTTTTTGGCAAAGAACCCTGCATATCATTCAAAGACAAAGCACATTTATGTTCAATATCACTTTGTGAGAGATATGATAGAAGAAAAAAAGGTGTTGTTGGTAAAGGTGGACACTTTGAAGAATACTGCAGATGCATTGACAAAATTTGTGAGCTCTGACAAGTTCTTTTGGTGTATAGAGACAATGGGCATTTTAGGGCTGGAAAGATGACTAAGCTCTCTTATGGCCCTCTGTGGAAAGAAAACAACAAGTGGGAGAATTTTGGGTTGTGTTATATTCTTTCCACGACTAGCCCACATAGTTAACCAGGGGGTTTGAGGGGGGGTGGAGCCCCACTTCGTTGCACCGATTATGTAGCAGGGGGGGGGGTCACAGGGGGTTTGAGGTGTACTTGTAACCCCACTTTATGGGGTCTAGGGCAGCACCCTGGAAAATTTTGGTTTTGGACCCCATGTTAGGTTGGGTGGACCCACCTATGGTTTCGTGCATGGTTTTCGCACATGTTTTTTAGACATGATGGTTTTCGGTCCATGGTATTGGATCTGATGGTTTTCAGTCCATGGTATTGGATGCTTTGACATGTATGAATATGTATTATAACATTGAAAGGAACATAATGAAAAATCAAGCTGGGAGTCCCGGTTTTGGGATCCAAGGGAAAATATATGTGTATATGTGTTTTATGTGTTATGCTCTCACATAGTTTATTTTATGTGTTTTAGAATTCGTATCCAGGTAATTTATGTACAGGGTTAAAACCTACTAATTCATTAGTAGGGTCACTACCCTTCCTCTTGGGTTGCGTTGGAGTAAAGATGAAAAAATAATTGGCTAGGCTACCAAGAGGAAATTTTTCCAAGATAATGAAACCCTTGTTGATGACAAAAATGGAATTAGGAGGGATAGTGAACCATATCCCTAGGATGAGGTTAGCTACCAAGTGATCAAATACATTTCTTGTGAGGGGAGGCATAGCATTGTTTATGGATATCATTTCAGAATCCTCCAAGAATTGAAATATGGCATGGATACCCTAGCACATCAAAAGCTTAGTATCCCTTAATTTTTCCTTCAGTCCCTCATTGACTCTAGCACAACAGCTAGCTCACCATGGCCTAATCAAGATCCTAGTAGAAAAAGACATCCATACCCTTACAATCCCTATAGGATGGGAAGTTTTTAGAAATATGACAGCTGAGGATGACATCAAGGCATTAATCTATGATGTCAATCCTACTGTCAGTGAGGAGGGAGAACAGTAAGGAGGAGAAGATGAAGCCAGTGGTGACATAGCAGAGCAAGAGAGAGAGGAGGAAAAAGAGACAGAAGAGGGAGAAAAGGAGGTAGAGAGGGCAAAGCAAAGAGAAGAGTCCCCTAAAACTTTGGAAAGAGAAGCAGTAGCTGGCCTCACTGCCCCCAGTACACCAGTCAAGCAGAAGCAGAAGAGGAAAAGAAAAATCTCCATGTATTTTAGGGCAAGGAAGAGTACCAAAATTAAAATAGGCAAACCTCAGCCCTCATCAAAGACTCCCATTAACATTAAAGACTCACCATCTGCCAAGGTGAAAGAATTTCCTTCCACCCATAACCTATGAAAGGAGGACTACAAGATCTTCTACATGGAAGGGAAAGGCAATTCTATAGGACCCCAAACCAGACCTATAGGAGGCTAAAACAATCCTACAGGAGACACTGTCCAAAATACAGGAGACACAAAAACTTGAGGAAAAGAAAGGAGGACAGCCAGAGGTGAAGGAGGAAGCACAAGAGCTACAAGAACCTGACCCCCAACCTAATCTTGACTCCTATTACAAACTACTTGAGAGAGGCAAGATAATCCCATAGAAATTTGCAATTCCATTGTTTTTCAATTTGGAAAAAGAGAGAGTGAAAATGCATAGGTGGATGCAGATAGCCAAGTCCAAAGGAGTTGAGGATATTGGCCACATGGAAGACAAACTTAGGGAAATGGGTATGGAATTGAGTGCTCTCAAAGACAGAGAAGCCGTTACAAGAAGCCACCTTGAGAATGAGAATGAATTACTAAGGAGGCAGCTGCAGGAGAAAGAGACTCATTTGGCATACATGACCAGCTTATCCATAAAAGCATTACAATGTAGAACACCAGCCAAATCTTATGGCCTCTATCTGAAGGATCAATGGCTTCAATTCCAAATAAAAACTTTGGCACAAAGAGGCATAATGCCTTTCCAAGACTATAGGTAGTTCATGGATTTGTGTGACCAAAGCACCTCTGAGGAAAAAGCAAATATGGCAGAGTTCTATCTACACAACATGGCCTTCACAGACCTAAATGTGTGGGACCCCAATGCCAAGCTAGGGAATCTGCAATTAATGGCCATGGCGTCATGGATGAACCATGAAGAATTAAGGGCAGCATAAATGAAAAGATTGTTAATCAAATAGCAGAATGAACCATTGATGATAAGAGCTAAGCCATCAGATCCTATGGCACTCATCAACACACACAACCTGCTTGCCAATGACCCTCAAATTTCCCCTAAATATATAGCCAATCAGGAACAAGCCATTGTACACTTTGAAGATATGCTTATGCTACTTGGGAATGATTGTGTGAATGCATATATGAGAAGATGGAACACCCTACCCCACAGTTTGCAGATCAGAGAATATTGTTCCCCCATGAGGCTAAAGGAGGCATTGAAAAGAGTGCCAATGTAGAAGCACTCCATGCAAAGGCTGAAGATGAAATGGATTGGCCTCAAACTGAGTCCTCCACTCATATTAGGCATGCTAGAAGGCAGAAGAGAAGAAGCACTGGAAGGACATAAACAAAAAATTAGGATTTTATGGAGAACATAAGCATACCACATCAAAAGCCTGGAATGCTAGGGAGGCCACCAGGGCCATGAAAGACCAAGAGATTGACTAGGTTGCTCAGAGGATGAGCAACACCTTTAGTAGGGGGGTGATGATGAGCCTCATACATGGGTAATTATATGGGCTCATTTTACCTCCTAACCTAGTCAAATCAACCATTCTCTTAGCTTATTGTAGATTTTCTAATTATATTTATGCTTATAGGGTGAGTTGAGTTAGTTATTATGCCATGTGGTCTAACATGTATTTAATGCAGATTATTGATGGATTTCGAGGTCAAAGTCAAGGATCTAGTGGTCAAACTACAGTAATAAATAGAAGTATCTAGAGGAGAGGACTTATAGGAGGGAATTCCCCTCATTTATTTCTCCTCACTTAGAATTCCCCTTCATTCAACTCAGAGTACAAGCAGTTGAATCATGCACTAGAAGGAAACCAAGCAAGTGGAATATGATTGATAGTTACCTAGAGTTTTGGGAGCCAAGCCTCCATGATTTTAAGGAAGATGTTGATAGCTTCAGATGTATAAGTAGAGAGGCCTAGGGCCTCACTAGGGTCGACTTATTTTTTTTTCTTGTGTAAACTCTGCTCAAATTTCAAGCTTACTATTTTATGACAGTTTTATGTAATCTTGATATTTTTTTATAATGAAGATGGAATCCTTTTTGAGCTAGCACTAAGTTACCTCAGAGGAATGAATCTCTTGGGTTAGGCATCAATCCAAGTAGCCAAGCTTCTCTTTACTTGTATTTTTATGCTTTACTTCAGTTTGTAGATTAGTTTAGTAGCTTGCTTCCATTTGTGTTTTTTTTAGCAGGTTAAGTAGTGATCAAAGAAGATTCAAAAGGCCAGCAACAGTGCCTTGGCCTCCCTTCCTCACTTTGGGATCATGATTTGAGGCAAAGACTCTCTTGTTGCCCCAAAAACACAGATTTTCCTCATTCCTAGGACTTCTAGTGTTTGCAGCTTTCTCGTAGGTTGATAGTCTAGTTTTGATTTGCTTTAGATCTTCTTTATCATGTTCACTTCTTGATTTGGAATAGTCCTTTTGCATGCTTTCCTTTCTTACAGAATTTCCTTCTATACATCATAATTTAGGCCATTTTAATGCAAAACTCTATTTTTCCTAAGATGCACTTATTTCATTGGTTGCTTGATTTTCTTGGTTGACTGTCAGTTTCTACATAGCAAATCTCTTCCAGTAGTAGACCAAATTACCAGCAATCACACCCTCCATTTGATCCATGCCCTATAGGTCTCCCAAACCTCACCCTAATTCTACCCTAGTTTCCTTCATTTTTCATAGAACTTCTTCCTCTCTCCTTGAGCAAGCCCAATCATCTTTCTCTCTCCTGGTGATTCATGGTAGACCTTAGGCACCCTAAAACCTCATTCCAACTTTCATCCACCTTTTCCACCCAATCTTACACCCTCAAAACAACAAAAATTGCTCTCGGCCTCCTCTTATAGGCCTCCTGTAGTTTCCCTGTTTTCCTCCTGTAGTTTTTCTTGTAGGCTTTCTTTTGAAGGCTGAGTGTGGGAAAAGCCTCCAGAAGGCCACCTAACACCTCCTAGGACCCATCCACACCATCCTACATCCTCTCAAGCTCCAAAACCGCCCTCTAACACCACCTGTTCGCTGCCACACTCACACATAACAAATTAAATGCATGTTAAATTCACATAAAAACACATGAAAATCCAAAAATATGTTTTTTGCTTATTTACTTCCAGAAATAGCATGGTTAGATGTTTTTTATTTCCTTAAGTAGGTAATGGCATTTCTTTCATGGTATTCATAGTGTTTTTGGCAAAAGTAGAATTAGCTTGTTAATTAGGGTTTACTAGGTTTTGCTTTACATTCTAGTCTTTCTCCTTTCTGCAATTAGAATAGCATCTATAGAGTAATCTTTATTTCCTTTCATCACACATAGAGCTTATTCTAAAGTCTATACAATTTGGCTTGAGCTCCTAGTGATCTCACGTCAGCTGACTAAGTGACAACCTACAGCGAGAACTAGTACTTATGCATATGGCATCGACGCTTCCAAGTTTGTTACGAACTACCGAATTGATAAAAGTAAAGTTGGCAGCCCAACAGTTGCAACATTCTTGCTACAATATTGGTGCTTACCAATGTTATAAATCATCCAGCTTCCATTGTCGATTCCACCTTGGGCTATGCAGGAGAAACGAGCTCAAATTTTGATTTTATGTTGGCCGAGAATGAACAAATGGCAAAGAACTTGTAGACGGCCAAGCAAGAGGCAGAACAACTTAGAGAGAAGAGCGTAGTTTCTACAATGATAGAGATGAGGAAAGTGATACTTGATGAAATATCAACACTTGAGACTACCATGTGAAAGCTCTATGATGGATTCATCACTATACATGAATGAGGTGTCCATGTGCATGGCTTACAACAACGAAGCCAAGATTTTTGTTCAAACTCTCAGAAACATATATGCTGACATCGCCCATGTGTAAGAGTGGAAAATGCGGTACAAAGGGGCCTCACTTCACTTGCTAAAGATGATGAAGCCTCGAGCAGAGCTAAAGAAAACAAGGGTCTGGTTGTTGATCCAAAATTATGAGTAGCTCGCCCCATTTTTCACTAGGATACAGGCCTCATATGCACGATTGTACAAGAGTTTGGATGTCATGGTGAGAACACACAAGATACCTTCAATCATTTCCCTCACCAAGGCTAAACACAAGAACCAAGTCCAAATAGAGATAGACAGGTTCATGGAGCATCTAAGGCAAGAGGCCACCAAGGATGAGTTGGAGCTCAATGCACATAACATGTAGAAGTACATTGGTTGTCCTGTCATGGTCAACACCATGTTGCACATGCTTTAGGATGATTTGGATACATGTTCCAAGACCATATACCCAGATGCTATGGAGGCAAGAGTCTGCTATCAGAAATACACCATCAAGTAGTTTGGGGACATCATCCACATTACTAAGCTTGGCATGAGTACATCACTGGGAAGCACCAAGTGAAGGTTACCGAGTTGGTCTTTCCCCTAACTTTGGAGTCATAGTGCATTGTCTTGTTAGGTTGTCTCTAGCCTATTTTGTCTCAAATGGGTACATGTGGAAAATGTAATATTATTTGTAGATATGTTGTAAGTGAGATTCCAAGTGTCATTAGTGGAATATGAAAGGTCATCACATTATGTAATGAGTTATTTGTAAAGCAATTGAAGAGTCATGAGGGTTGTCAAAGAGTCACAAGGGGGAACGCCAAGGGTCACCCCACCCTTTGTTATAAATAGAACCTCATAACTCATAGAACAAGCTTTTGGGAGCCAAGATTTTGGCTAGGCTTAGGCCTAGAAAAAGCTTGGGAGTATCGTGATGAGCCTTGACTTCTACACAACTTAGATCGAGTATACTTCTTTGGAGGAGCAGGTTCTCTTGACTATAATGTTCCACTATTGGGGCTAGTGGCCATCAATGGTGTATGTATGGATGGAACTTTCACATATAATAATAATAACATAGCCAACACGCTTTCATGTGTATGTTGTTATTGTACTTGGATTGTTATGGTTTCCTTAGAAATTTATGTTGTTTAACTTATGAATTTTATTATGAACTAGTTTGTATCCAATTGTATGAATCTTGTTGAATGTGTTATGTTGAATTAACACGTCACTTTAATTTGTGGACTATTCCGCATTTTATCTTGTGATGTCATTCCACTCGTGTGTTCCTTTCAATCTACGTACTATTACAGGTTTCTAAGGGGCACACTTCCTTTTCCCCTTCATGTATTAGAACCCTCATGCATCTCACATGACTCGCCGCAAGGTCACACAGTTGCTTCAACCCAGAGTTATCATACTTATCTCTACACGCTACTGCGGTCAAGGCATTACATTACCAACCACTGCTAGGACTCCTACTCCAAACGGTTTGAGGTCTAGTTGGGAATTCTTACTAGGGATATCCCCTGAATGTTGGTGGGTCCAACACCATCAACATAACCACAATTTGTTTTTCACAAAAATTTCATCCATAACTTGGTTCCCTCGCCATATGTTAACCTTTCTTTCTTTTATTAATATCTAATTAGCAACACATGTGTTATGTTACCTTTATAACTTTATTTAATTATTGATCGTATATCTTGATGTGTTGGTTATATGTTCTATTTGAAATAAATATTACATACAGGTGAATTTGATAGAAAGATGTGGAAAAACATGTGAGTAATTGTTTCTAAAACCCAGTGTTTCAAACTTCAAAGCGAGTCCATCTTTAGGGGATTACAATTCACAATGAGGAGTTGTAACATAAATGTAGAGATATTAATATTTAATAATTTATATTTTTGGATGATTTTATTAGTGTCAGATCATGATATCCAAATTACAAATTATTAATAGTGTCGGCTAAATATATCCAAAATTATTAATTATTAGTTTTCAATTTTCTTAATAGAGGCTTCCAGGTATTACTATGTTTAAGAACATCATCTCGATTCATAGTGTTTGTTATTTTTTCAATATTTATAACTTCTTTAACTCTTCTTTTTAGATAGTGTTCTTCTTTTTGGATGAGTTTGTAATTTTCCATGCAGATGTAATGAGAGGAGGAGCATCTATGCTCTGCCAAGGAAGATTTTGATATTCTATTTCTTAATATGTCTATTGCATGCTCTTTGTTAAAACATGAAACTGTGGTCAAATTCCACTTTGGAAAGCTCACCTAAAATATATAATGATTGCATTGAATTCCTGTTTTTGAGAGGACCAAAATTGACATAAAGATCACTCAAATTAGATAGGGGAAAGTGTACTTATGAAGAAAATCCCACACATGCACATTTGATAAGGTCGACCTTAAAGAAAAGTGGACCACCTTGAAAGGCTATAAATACAAGTTCCCTCTACTTCATTTGGACACAATGATGAGACACTCTTCTATCTTGTTTTGGCTTGCACAGGTTTGAAGCTTGTCTGTGGAGGATCAGGGTCACTCTAAGGTGAAATTACAAGGTCTGAAGCTTGCATCTCTGATTTAGGCTTTTTGGGCCCCAGTCACTCGCATGTCAGGCTTAAGGGAGCGACTGGGAAAGATATATTTTCTTGAATGTCACATCCTCTGTGTGACTAGGACCTTAAAGATGAAATATCAGCCTTCCAAATATTCCTCTTAGTGATTGTAAGGTTCAGTAGTTGATTACACACAGTGAGAGCTCATTACAAACTCCAGAACCATATTTTTGAGTATATACATTGTTGATTTCATTTCATGGATGTTGTAGTTGTTTTGATGGTTAGTTGCATAAATGAAGATATGGACCATTGTACTCTCTTTTACTAAATCATTTGATGAAAATCTAAGAAGAATAATTTGCAAGATTTTTCCCCATAGTGGGTTTTTCCCTGGTCTCCGATGAATCCTGGTGTCTCTATGTGTGAATGCTTTTCTTCTATTGTTCCTTTATGTTCCACTACATTGATGATGATGATATTGTTATTTCTACATAGTTGCATATGATGATGAATTTATGTAAATCTGAATAATGTTATGATGTTTTGGGGTGAACTTAATGTGCTTATGAAAAAATGCAATTATCAAAGAAAATAACGATATAGCCCTATGACAATTAACATGCTATCAGACTTAGGTTGAAGAAATTTCATGGAGATCACCCTCATGGAGACACCTTTAATGGAAGCAAGAGAAGATGGAGGAGACCTAAAAATATTCTAGGGTTTTAAGATAACCTTAGGCAATTTGGGTAATGGGGTTTGATGGATATTATGAAGTTAGGGTTTGAGATAAACCCTAGTTTATGGAAAGGATATGAGATATGAAATCTAGTATGGTCAATGTAAAGATGCTTAAGCACTTGTGATAGACCCTAGATGGGATAGTCTCTAATAGGGTCGGTTGATAAATTTGGTTGAAATATTTAAAGAAACATTGTTATATGGACAATGGACAGTGATGGCTCTTGAAGGTTGGTTGAAGAGGGAGAGGATCACCTCCCATTGAAGATAAGTATCTCTTGACTTATGATGCTCCTTTATGTCTTTACTTTTGTTTAGACTTATAGATATGATTATTGTTTGATCATTACTTATACTTCTTGCATCTATATTTGAGTATTTGGATGTTTATAACCTCATTGATGAGATGTAATAAGAGGATCCTTCATGAGGATCATTTGAGATGCAAGAAAGAAAATCTAGAGATAGAAAAGGTAAGGAGGCACCTGATGAAAGTATGACTAAGTGCTACATGATGCCTATGTCAAATAAAATGATTCATAGGTATTTGAATACTACAAGGTATGCATGGTATATTATTTCAATGTTATGGCAAGGTAAGCCCTAATGTATGATGAAAATTTCTCCTTCTCAACGGGTTCGTGCATGCATATGAAAGTGATTTGAATTCATGATTCTTATGTTGAAATGGTGCACTTGATGTTGAACAAGTATCTTACATAATGAAATTATTGATTATATGAGGCTACTTAATATTGATCTTTGATATACTGGTATAATTTATCATCTATCATTTTGGATATCTTGATTCCATAAAAGGACAACACCTTGATTCTAGTTGATGGTAACTTGATACTATTGATATTTTTTGTGAAAAGCATGATAGCCATGATGATAGAAGTGTAACAATGATATTGATATTCATGATCTTTTGTTGACCATGGTTATGCTTTGATATTCTTAGTAATTATGGCATATGGTAAAACTGAATGCCCTAACTTGATGGATTGAGTTATGTAACAAAGAAGTATTGTTGTGATCATGATTCTTGAAGTATGATCCTATTAGCTATTTGAAACTAACCCTTGATGAAAGATTGATGTCATGATGTCATAGTGAAGAAGTTGATGCTAACATATATGACCATGATGAATATGTGATATAGTCTGACTTTATGATCTAACAGATCTGCTACTGCATGAAATCATTACAGGCAAGTTGATGGCATGAATGAAGATGACTGAAGTGGATTCCCATTCAGAGGGAGAATCTCTCCATAATATCCCTTATCCTATTATCATTTGCATTATATGTAGATCCCTTCCTATTGAAGTATGATTTATGGTCATGAATATACAAATATCTAACATTGTTGATCTGCAATGAAGTTATGATCTAAGAAGAGAGATTTTTCCTTTACTCTAAGCCTCAACCATGTAAGCAGGGTTATAGGTGAGACTATAGCCTTTCAGCCATATGTAAGAAAGGTCAAGGGTACAACTGTAGTCTTCCAACCACATGCACGAACACCTATGGGTGAGACTATGACTACTAGACACAAAAATGAAGTTTTATGCATAAAATTAGTTGTTCACCTAAAGGATGCTAGTCCTATAGACATGGAGCAGAAAACAAAAATATTCGAGTAGGAAAGTTTGAATGTTTGTTGTAATATATATATATAATATATATTATATATATATATAACTTGTGTTTGTAGGTGATCGGGACATCCATACATATATGTCATTATGTTTAAATTTTGTCCTACAAGAGTTTGGCATGATTTGGATGATTGATATAGATGAGAAGTGTTTGGAATTTTGACATGATGCTTGATAATGACTTAGAACTTTGCTTGATGTTGATATATGTTCTGGACTATAGATCTCTCTATGATAGAAAATTTGGGATTTCACCTGATGGCTAATGATTTGTTTTGATAGCTAATGATTTTACTTGTTGAGAATGATATATGAACTTCTAATGACTAATATTGGTATTCAATAATAGTTTTGTATTGGCCTCCTCATTCTTAGAACATTGGTTGAAGTATTTAGAGTTGTGATTCAACATGAAGCTATCGCCATGAATGGTTAGAACCTACATGACTTATCCTTGGTGTATGCATTTGCATATAGTGACTTATATTATGATCATGAGGATGACTAGATGAAATTTGGATTGATATTTCTTATGAAAACTTGTTGGCACGAAGATAGATGAAGTCATGACTTAATGAGAGCTCTATTTGTCACTTAGTATAAAGAATTAGATATTGTGATATTGTGATGACTTTGACATTGGTTCTGATCTGACATCTAAAATTTGATAAGCTAACTTAGTTGATTTGATTGTACAATATTGTGAGTCTAAAAATATCGGTTTGGAAAAGTATTATGTTTGTAGAAAGCACTATATGAAGCAAGCTCCTCGATCCAGATATGTTCGCATTGACAATTATATGGTGAAGCCAAGATGATGTGTTGATCCAAACCTCTACTTCAGAAGTGTTCCAAGGTATGAAATTGATTTTTCTTTTGGTTTTATATTGATGGTCTACACTTGACAAGAAATGAACCTATGAGATCAAAATAATAGGAAGATGGATTTTAAAGCTCGAAATACTGAATCATGGCATGATGAATCGATTTCTGAAGTTGAGAAAAGAAAATATATATTGCAAAACTATTGAAGAAGTATTGGAAAGTGGAAATGCAAATCCTTGGATGCTCCGATTGAATTTCAAGAAGTTGTGAAGAGATATTTTTGAACTTGACTTGGAAACCAATAGTTGATTGAAGCATTTATGTTATGTTTTGAACATCCATCCATATATATACATGATGTGCATATAAACCGAGTCAATTCATGATTAAGCTTCTTCATTCACATTGAGTTGTTGCCTAACATCCTTAAAATTACTTGCATGGGATGATCTTCCTACGATATGAGACTACTTGGGTGTATTGATGATGATTAAGATCACTATTGATGAGATGAACACATTTGGATGTTGCCTTAGTATGGTATCTTTCATTATATCTTGGATGGGAGGTCCATAGCACGATCGAGGTTGAGTACAATGTTGCTAGCATGAGTAGTCATGTGGCAGGATGAAGAAGCTCTTTAGAGAGTCATCTGAGCAGGATCTAGATATGACATGGATACATTATGATGAAAAAAAGTGGGAACCGATTGGCATAGAATCCCACATATAGACGAAACAATCTCAAACTTGTGGTTGGCATCTCCTTGAGAGCGAGGATTACTATGGTATCATTTTTGTGATATATAAGATTATTTATGTTCTAATATGATATTTGATTTGATGTCACTTATGAATAAGATAAAACTACTATTGAGACATGAGGATTACCATATATGAGCATGATGATATGTTTATGATCTACAGAGAGCATGACTGATCGAGAACATTGAGCCAACTCTTCCTCCCCTATCTAAGCTCCAAGGGTGTGGAATTAATATAGAGGGATCCTAGGGTTGTGGGAATGCTAGAAAATAGGGTCTCACCCATAGGGTTGGAGTAGTATCTCACCCTATCTTGGTCTTTGTATAGTATACCCTAGTTGGTATCATATCCACAAGTAGGGCTTGTTGGGATTGTCCCTCCCCATATGGCCAATGGGTAGAGGAGGCTTGGAGGTGTGTGATCCTTACCTCTTGGTAAATCAAGTATCTCATCCAAGCTCATATTATGATGTAGGTGGTCATTTTTGGGAATATCAGTAGTAAGATCAGTAGGAAATAGTAAGGGTTGAGTAGTATCTCCCCTATATCACCTATTACTCGATATGGGGTTGTAGTAGTAGCTTCCCCATGAGATTCTAGGTTGAGTAGTAGCTCCTAGATGTGGTTCCAAGTTGAGATCTTCTCCCTGATGATATGCTCTTCGACAATTGTTGGCTTGATGGGCCCTGACCTAGGTTCAACATTAATTAGCCAAGCAAATCCCTACACTACTGGCCATTTCGAAATCAATCTACGGAGTGCGGATTAAAGTCTCACCCAAAGCAGTATGGGGGGATGCAGGAACCAAGTTTCCACACCCTGAGATGGTTGTGAGGTTGTTTTATACCCTAAACCTTCCTTTGCGCAAACCTATAAGCCCTTTAGGGCTTATCAATGTACTTTTCTTGTTCGGCTTTGAAACCTTCACGAAGGCCTCCAATTGTCCTTCGCGGACCCTAAATAGTCAATTCAGATGCTTACACACCTCTGTAATTATTCTTACTTCTATGTCTACCATGATTAGCTTAAGTATTGGTTAACTTGAACATGCATTATGATTACCTTCACGTAAGCAAATATTCTTACTTGCATTCATATGACAAATTAAAACACATAGATTTGCGCATCAATATAGCATTAAATCATAAACCCAGTATTCAACATAACATAACCGCAAACATTCATAACAAAAGTAAAATAGCTCATACATAGATATCTCTAGAATAATTATTTTTATTGATGGTTCAAGTCTCCAGTACAAACTCTAACTTCCCTGGGCACACAGTTGCAGGGGTCCGCGCACTCAACTGTGGACTTCTACCCTAGGCCTTCATGCACTCAGCTGTAGAGCCTCTTCCTATGCTAAGACTCTTTGTTGTTATCCCTCACAAACCCATTACATTGATCAATTTCCCAAAAATTACTTAGAACTGAACTAAAAACTCCCTTAGACTCTTCTAAGACTCCCTTTTTATACATTCCCATGGCCCGCAGACCAATGGCGGATCTCATCAAGCCGACACAAGCTACCTGAACTAAGGGCGGAAACCATTTTTTATTGTTTACACCTTCATTCTTTGCGACCACAAAATCTGGAGTATTTACATTCGTTATACAAAAGTTGGGCCTTTAGCCCCAAAACTTAGGCTTTTAACCCCAAAATCGACCTTAGGGGAATCGTTCCCAACACAAATATGGTGACTCACCTCGAGTCACTCGGATGGTGTGGAGATCTTGTCGTGAAGACCTCCCAGCTCCATCTGTATCACTGCAAACTCGATGGTACACTACATTGCCACTTGCTTAACCTGCTTGACGAGCTGCTCTGTCACTGGTTTTGTGCTATCTGCCTGTGTTTTCTGCTATGTCACCTACAGACAGGCCAATTTCCCTTCAATAGAGGCAATGAGTACATAGGCTTCCTCTAACCAAGGCCCCAATCTGGCCTTCAATACTTCCTCCTTGCACTGAGCTTCATCCACATGTTCCTTTAGTGCCTTCGTTTCGTGCAGCTTTGCCAACCTTTTCTTGATGGAGACGGTGCGCGTCTTCACTTTGACCTCATTGTACCTCTGCTACAGCTCCCATGCCTCATTTTCTAGTCTTTGTAGGTTGGGATTTTCCTATAGATTGGTAACTACTTCGAGCGCCTACTCGAAGAATGCAATGCAATCCTTCACAATGATGTTAATAGCTGCAATGACATCTTTGATAGCGGTCTCGCGCTGCTCTATGACTTCTGGTGGAGTCGAAGGTTGGGCCCTCAACTCAAGTTACATGATATTAAGGTTCATTTCAAACTAAACCTTAGCCAGCTCTGTCTGTGCCTCGCGCACACCTGCAACGAGCTTCCAGATCCTTGCTTTGACTAGCCCATCTTTGGGAATGTTCAACTCTAGAAGAGTTAGGGATGCCTTAGCCACCATAGCTATTGTGTGCTCATTATTTTTGTGATCTTCTTAAGAAGATCAATTGCAGGCAATTTTTCGGCAAACATCAATGTATTTCTCACCTTCTACTCACTGATAATGTTCAAGGTGTGATTTTCCTGAGCCTGTATTTCCACAATCACACCATCTAGTAGGGTGTGATTGGATTCACTTGGAAGCATGACCAAGTTTAACCCGAATCTCTTGATGGTGCTAATAGTGGCCCTATCAGCCTCTGCTTTTGTGGTCAATGCTCCATCCGGCAGTGTGACAGCCTAGGGATCCATTGAACAGACCATCTCTGTTGCCTCTGAGGTTCTAGGTGCCAAACTGCTCGATGCCATGTTGCCCCGGCCTACAATGGTCTGCACCTGAGTAGCCTGGATCTACAACTCATACAGACCTATTTGAATGGCGACCAAGGCCTATTTCTGTTGCTGCTCAAACTGCTGCAAAAGTTCCGTGATCACCTTCCTCACTGTATCACCAATATTATTCAAATCACCCTCTGTCAAGGTGGTTGAGTCAAGGGACGACTTGCTGGCCTTGGAATTCTTCTACGGCCCTACTTTCTCTTGCTCCCTTGTGTGCTTAACCCAGAATGGAGTAGTCTTCGGGTCCACTCCTCCCTACTCTAAGCGCTTCTCCTCCTCGTTTATCTGTGGAGAATGTGACTTCTGACTCCTATTAGAGTCATGGTCATCCTCTTCCTCCTCTCCTTCTTCCTATGTTTTGGCCGCGCACTCTTCTTTGGCTTTGTCCTCAGCTTCTTTCCTTCATTTTCGGCCAAAAACTCCATCTTTAACCTGGTCTCTTCCTTCTTTTTCTTCATGGAAGACTTACTAGACCCAACTAATAAGTTTGGGGCCTTGTGCCATTCTGCAAGCCAACTCTCCAAAACTGTGACAATTGCATCAACCGTCGCCAGATATGGAAGATCATGCCATTTCTGTTTGGGGTCCTTCCATGCTCTAATGGAAACATAGTGGAAGTTTGCCTTGAAATCCACATATTCAGACAACAGTTCAAAGAAGGTTGGTGAGAGCCGCAACTTATGGTTGATGGTGGCATGGATGCTTGATTCCATGAGAATCCAAAATATCTTGCTATCCTTGACCCTTTGGGGGTCCTTCGTGGCTGAGAGAAAAGCGAACTTCACTGCTTTTGGAAACACCATGCAATCAGAAGAAACTGACTGTCCTCTGGTAAGTCCCACGCAACCAGTACAATCGATAACAACAACCATGCATAGTGGAAAGTCTTTCTTTGATCTTGTGCTTCTCTGCAGTTCACGAGGAACTCGCTGCAGAGGTATCACGCCCAGTTAAATTGTACGCCCTCTACACACTGGGCTGCAAAAGGTACCACCGGCGCCGGCACTTCATCTGCGTGACACTTCATCTGCGTGACACTTCATCATAATTTTCCCCACCAAGATCTCGGTGGCTACTTTAACTTCAGGGTCGGTTATGCTGGAGATGGAGTAGCTACGCTGCTTCTTGGAAAGGTTGAACTTTTCCTTCATTTGTTCGGCGAGGTCATGCTCACCCGACTTTTCACCAAATGCCATGGACGGATTCAAGCCTGAGTGTGGGAGCAAGGTGATCCTGTGGATCAACATGTCAATGATTGGTATCAAATATCCTAACCACAAGCACCCATCGTACACCAAGAATAATAGCTGCTTGATCACTATCAAAGTTATGGGCGCACGGTTGTAATGTGGCACCCATAGAAGGTTCAACAGTCTTGCCTTATCCACCCTTTTATCCACTGTCTTGGCTCCAACACAGCCACACCAAAGTATTTATAGAAGACGTGATGCATGAATGTATCAGTTTCCAAGTGGGGAAAGCACTATGTATCTGTCAAATCCCAGTCCTCTAGCTTCAAAAGGGGGATACACGCCAAGTGCGGTCCTTCAAATGTGATTTTGTCTGGCAACAACAGGGTGAAAAGTGTGATTTTTTTCTCATCGATGTCCTTTGGTACCTTCACCTTGCCTTGGCATGGAGGGACATATGGTGACAGCTCGGAGATAAGGTCTGCCCCCTCAACATCAATGTCTTCTATCCCCATGTCAACGTCTTCTATGCCCACACTCACATCCTCTATGTCCTTGTTAGGTTCCATGTATACTCCCTTTCCCTTCTCCTGTGCAGTAGGCTTTTCTTTCTTCTAGTGTTTCCTTGGGTACTCATGCACCAGCTGTGTTGCTTTCTACTTATCCTTCTTCATCTTGGGACCTTCTTTGGGTGGCATAGGCCTCAGCCTGGGCAACCTCAACAATTTGGGTACTTCTATAGGTACCTCTACACTTGCTACCTCCAAGGTAGCTCCTTCAACCGCCATCGCTTATCCAACACTTGTAGTCTCTATGAGTGTCAACATAATGCTAGTTAAGAGCTCCTAAGTTTCATTCAGAAATTTCTCAAACATTGAACTCACTACCAAAGCCTTGAAGTAATCAAGGTTCATGTGCCCCTAATAGCTCAACACCTCAATTCTCAAAATGCCAAGTGTTTTTTGTTGGTCGGTCATCTGTAATTTATATGCAATTTAGAATTTGAATCTGACCATGCCCCCCAAAATCATTTCATAAATTCTAGAGTGCCGACAGATTTTCAAATATCTTGTTATTAAATTCTGACTTAATTGCCACCCCCCACCCTGTTCCATTTAGTCATTTTCCCATTGTCAAGTCATGAATAGTGACCATAACAGTCACTTTCCCGCTACCCTGCATAGTCTCTCCTTCAATAGTGCAGCTCCCCTCGTGCTTCTGCTAACACTGTGACAATCCTCCATTCCGCACAGTATCCCAACCACGCAAATCTACAACCCAGTTAGTGTAGTTTATAGTCCCGCACCTCCTTTCAACTGCCTGGAGCACTAAGACTCTGCTTACACCATATAGTCATCTGGTTGAATCCTTGGTGTATGGCTTCAATAGGCTACCATTCACCCTCCCTAGGAATGGCTCTCCATTCAAATTTTCCAACTGAAATGCTCCACCATCGATAATCTCCTTGATGACATAGGGCCCCAGCCAATGCATCCAAAATTTTCCTGGAAATTTATCAAATTTGTTGTCATATAATAACACTAAAGCATTTACCTTCAAGGTGCATAGTTTGATGTTTCGATCGTGTCATGCCTTTGCGTGTTCCTTTTGAACTTGCTGAAGGAATCCAACCAGAAACCCATCTTCTTCCAATTCTACCAGTTGCACAAGCCTTTCTTCCATGGCTCCGCAATCCGCCATTCCTGTGAATGTCACTATTCGCAGACTAGGTATAGTGTATTCCATTGGCATCACAACTTCCACGCTATAAACCAGCCTAAAAGGCATTTGTCTAATCAGCATCTTACAAGTTGTTTTGTAATCCCATAGCACTGCAGGTACGTGCACATCCTAGTCATCTCTTTGTGTATTGAAAACCTTCATCAACGCATTCTCCAATATCTTATTAAATGCTTCTACCATGCCATTAGCCTGTGGGTGATATGGCTTGCTCTTCTGGTGGTAAACCTAAAATTCCTTCGTCAACGTGTTGATCGTTTCATTAAGAAAATGCATGTCACGATCTCTCATTAACATTTTTGGACAACCAAACCTTGTCAGAACATACTCAAAGATGAATTTGGTTGCTATCGTGCTTATACAGTCCTTCACAGGCTGCGCCTCTGCCCATCTGGTTAATACTCAGTCACGGTGATGATGTGCCGCACACCCGTCTTCTTTCCTGGAGGATGAATTGGTCCCACAAAGTCAATCACCCACTTCTCAAAGGGCTGTAATGATATCTATGGATTTAGCAGAAACCCATCCCTCCATGATGGTCTGTCAATCCTTTGCCATGCATCGAATGCCCTACAATATGCTTTTGAATATGCAATGTCGGCCACCACAACCCAGCGCGTAGAATATTTTGTGTTGTTGCTTTTCCCGCATAATGTGCTCCCGCGGCTCCTCCATGAGCCTCAAGAGGATGTTGTTTCATTCAAATTTTGGCACATAACATCATAGTATTACATCTGATTCCATTCTATACAAGTGTCATGCAATGACAGAAAATTCGGCTGCGCACACCACCAATTCCTTCTTTTGTTGGCTAGTATATCCTTCTGGAGTCATTCCCTTCATTAGGAAGTGTATAATATCTTCAAAATGACTGTCTACGATGTGCACCACAAAGAGTTGCGCGTCATATAGTCCTTCCTCCAAATTAGTAGGCTCCTCTCTTGTTTCAATGCGAGATAGATGATTCAGTGCAGCATTCAATCGTCCTAGCTTCACAATAGCTTCAAAATCATATTCTTGAAACAAAAACAACCATATGCATGTTTCCCCCCCCCAAAATAGGCTTGTTCACCAAGTACTTCAATGAAGAATGGGCTATATACATCTTAAAGTGTCCACCTAGCAAGTAGTGCCTAAACTTCTAGAGCGCATATACCATAGCCAGACCTTCGCGCTCTGTCGTTGAATAATTCTTCTCAGCTTTAGGTAGCTTCCTACTTGCGAACGTTATGGGATGATCTAATTCACCCTCACCAACCTATGTCAGTACTTCTCCCAGTGCAATACATGATGCATCCACATGCACATGAAATTCCTCCTTCTAATCTGGGAAGACTAGGATCGGTGCGATGACTATTTTCTCTTTGAGCACATCCAAGCTCTTTTGACATTCCTCATTCCAGCAGAATGTAACATCCTTTTTTAATAGTTTCTCCATCGATGTAGTGACCTGGGCATAGCTTTTGATGAACTTTCTATAGTACCCTATATGCCCTAACATTGCGCGTAGTGTTTCTCACTTCTTGGTGCCTCCAAATTGATTATAACTGTGATCTTCACAGGGTCTACCATCAAACCTTGTCTGCATACCATGTGACTGAGCAAGATCCCAAAAGGGACATAGAACAAACATTTCTTCAGATTGAGTGCGATCTGGTACCTCTGACATGTATCTAGCATCAAGCGCAGACTTTCTATGCGGCGCTTTACCAGTCCAAACATTGTCAAATCGTAAAAGTATAGCTCTAGAAATTTGTGAATGAAATATTTGAACGTTGTGATGACTATGCGCGAGAAGATTGTCGACGTGTTCTTCAGCCCGAAATGCATCATAGTATACTGGAAGCATCCCCATTCACTCGCGAAGGTAATCTTACTCCTATCCTCCAGCACGATCTTGATCCAATGGTACCCTGAGAACCCATTAGTAAATGAGTATGCTTCTTGGCTGCCAACATTATCCAACACCTCATTGGTGAATAGAGTTGGGAAGGGATCATGCACACAGGCATCATTCAACTTCCTAAGATCTATGTATATCCATATCTCATCCTTCTATTTTTTGTCCTGAACTACCATCATGCTTATCCATTCAGAATCTTCTACTAGTTCAATGATTCTTGCTGCAAGCATTTTATCCAACTCCAAATGGACCCTTTCTTTATGCTTCAGATTGAGGTAGTAAGGTCTTTTCTTAACTGGATTCATGTCCAGTTTTAGAGTGATCTTCATGACACCCAAGTCCCCTATTATCCCTTTCAGATCTGAAAACTTCATGGGGAACAGATCCCGATATTCGCGGAGTAATTCAACGACCTTATCTATTTTCATGTTGTCCCATTAGTCCCAAATCTTTTCAAACTTTGGCTCTGCCTCCATGCCAATGTTCACCTGACTAGTTTTTAGCGGTTCGGTGATGTATGTATTCTCTAGTTTCAGTCCTTCAACTTCGTGGTGACCTTCAGTCTTTGGAATATTAATCTTCCTCGAGCCTTCGTCTTCTTCTTCCGCTGTTACATTGTAGCACTCTAGCACATGGCTTAGCTGGGTAGTCCAATCATGTTGAATCAAATCTAGAGGATCCTGTGGTATCCTAAAGATTGTTGCCTTAACCTCCTGCAACACTTTGTCAATGCACTCAAACCCATCCTCAAAGCTGAACGTCATTAAAAATCCTTGGAGAAAAAAATCCCATTCTTCAGTGCCATGGTGAAGTTCTGTCTCCAAGTACCAATTCATCGGTATAACATCCAAGGTATGACAAAACAAATGTACCCACTCCAACTGAGGCTTCACTACATACACTTCAGTCCATTTGGCCAAATGGTCACGTAGGTCATTCCTCCCATCATACTTTTCTATTAGTCACACTTATGGGTGACCAAACCACACTCTCATCAATTTTTTGTATACATGCCAATCATCAAAATTGTCCTTGTGTGTGCCCCACCATCTCGTAGGTGTAGCACGCAACACCTAGTCTAGGCCCTAGAAGCAATGCTTCTCAAGCACTTCTCTCTCAAAGGCATCCAAAAATTGATCAACATCAGTTAAACCATCATAGTAAGGTAGATTTATTACCTTTTATGATACACAACGCAACAACTTGGTCATCATATTACAAAGCAAAGTAGATACTTCATGTATTTGATTCTTCCAATGTTCTAGTTCTTCATTTGAATATGATGTGCATGAAATTTCGAGGTCCCATGAAATACATCCATCTATTGTCGGATTCACGCAATCTTGATCTTACGTAGTTATCTTGTAAATCTAGTCCAAATCATCATCACTTTCATAATTGCAGACCGATTCAGTATAGCGTGGTCCTTCTACAGGGTCTAGGGGCACCACTGCGTGGAGAAATTTCTTCTCAAATAACATCTTCCGCTTCTTCAAATTGATTACCACATTCATGTTAGTGGCACAGTTGATCCCAAGGAGTGTGAGGTAGGGATTGCTATCATCCACAATCTCTATCACTTCAAAATCAACTAGTGCGCTCGCACCTTCAATATCAACCGTTACCCCCTACGACCTCCCCATTGGGATGATTTTATATTGATTTGCCATCCTTAACTGAATCAGAGACCACTGTAGCATAGGTCTCCCCATTTTCTTCCATGTATATTTCAACAAAAAATTCACGTCCAACCCCAAATCTAAAATAACTTGATCCCTATCATATTCTCCTATCTGTGCAATAAGCCTCATCTCACGTCCCGTTCTTGTTTTATGCCTTCCAATATTTATGATTATGTGCAGTCCGTCTATAGAGTTTTCCTTCCAACGCACCTATTGATCAGCTCCTGTAGTCCCTTCACAGTCTTGCTATCACGCAATACTTTCATGCAGGTCTCCAAAAATGTGGTAATCATGGATGGGTCCATTTCTTTAGCCAACTTCTCCTGACTCCCTGAGGTTGAGGCCTCTGTGAAGCTTTTCTTCACTTCCATAAACGTTTCTTTCATGCATTCTAGATCAAACCCGGTCTCCTTTTCTAGCGCTTTGCAGACCCACTCACCTTCTTCAAGCTGCTTCCCCTTATCTTCACCAATTGTTGCCCCACTCCGTAGCACAAAATTTACCTTAGGATCTTGCTCACAAGGCTCAACCCTCATCATTTGTAGGTTCTGAGTCGGTCGCTAAGGCTGTGCCCCCTTTTTTGTATCTTAGCTAACAATATAAGGCAATCCTCTGTCGCATGCTCAAACTAAGTACAATAGCGGCATGACAGAAACATCAGAATTGGGGAGTCTCACATGTAATGTCCTGGTCCCCCACAGTTGTAAGAAATGTCTTGCCCTCGACCTATACCAAGTCCTCATCCACCTCGGCCTCGTTCGTGCCCCTGATACTCACCTCGTGCTCCTCTAATGCCTTGATCTAGAGGCTAGGTTTCTACCTGCACCTTGTATGTAAGTTTTATATCCATCATTAATTCCTAACTATGGAAATTGCACTCATCATGACCCCTGGTTGACAGAAGTTGCAGAAGAGCTATTGTAGTGTCTGTACAAATTTTTGCAACAAATGGCAATTGTCTGTTGCATGTTTTCCAGCTACCTAACAAATAGCACACCATAGCGCAGACCCTGTACTTGGCCCTGCTGGAGCTTCTGGCCTCAGAGGCATTGGTCCCCCTACTGAAACATAATTTGTGAAAACTGGACAGTGATCTTTGTATTGCCCATGGCTTTTTCACTTCAAGCACCAAACTTCTTTATGCACCTCGAGCTGAGTTATTATATCTTTCTTTAGACCTACATTTATAGGCAAAGGTTCTATAACTGCGCATGAATCTGTTGAACCCCTAGATTAGCATCTTGCATCAATGTCTCATGCAATCTCATCGCGATTTCCAGAGCTTCTGCTTGGGTCCCAATCTTCTGTTGTGATAGCGTAACCCTTAGATGAGGCAAGAGTGAAGCCACAAACAATTCACAGTGTTGCCCATTAGTTAGATTCATGTTAGCCTTGTAGATCGTACACTTCAATCTTTGATCCAGATCCTTGGGTGTCTCACTAGGCTTCATCATGATCTCTTTGAATCCCACAAGTGATTACGTCTCAGACTTAGGTCTACTGAACTCCTTATTCAACGCAGTTTGGATATCTGCCAACGTGGACACTAGATTATCAGTGCAGTACTTAATGTACCACATTAGCACGTGGTCCTACAAAGCACTAACAAACGTTGCTTTCTTCATTTGATCATCTGTGATACCCTGAGCTTCCCATACAGCCTTCGTGATGAACCAAAACTGGTCCATATCTTCATTTCCCATGCCCTTGAACACAGGTAGCTTTACAAAGTGCACCATATTGAACAGTGGAAGATGTGGCAGTGGTGTAAGCGAAGGCATATGCGTTGGAGGTGAATATGGAAGCAGTGTGGTTGGATGGGGTATTCATGGGAACCCTTGCTTTATCAACTAAACAAGGCTCTGTGGAGATTCTTGTGCTGCTTTCTCGTCGTCACTCAGAGGGGATTTAATTAGCAGGCTATATTGA
Organism: Pinus taeda; assembly: GCA_000404065.3. Classification (NCBI taxonomy): domain Eukaryota; kingdom Viridiplantae; phylum Streptophyta; class Pinopsida; order Pinales; family Pinaceae; genus Pinus; species Pinus taeda. The sequence goes on along the minus strand of APFE031484688.1, from coordinate 21,222 downwards.
GGGCATGTTCTTCCCTTGTTTCTAAATGTCCTTCCACTTCGCATAGCCCCAAACATCAAGGTAGTTGCATAACCTGCTTTTCACACAAGAGCATATTAATCCAAGTATTTAATGATTTTAAATACTTACCTCGCGACCCCTTGAATAAGCAGCGCTCTGCTTTGCTATAACTGACCAAGATATCAACCGTGAACTATTTTACAAACCCTCCTATAATACGATCGAGCCAATGATCGATAATGCACACAATCTTATCTTCAGAGGCTTCTAATCTCCACACTAACTCTAGGGTCCAGAATATTGGACCGTCAAGCCTCCACCTTCCTTGGCCGTCTGCCAATGTCGTGATCCATTCGTACAACTCGATTGGGAAAGAAGAGAAGAAGATCTTGTGTATTTCTACATACAAGTATCTGTCCAACCACTGTTCTTTCGTCAATCGTGGATTCCTATTTTCTTGTGCCACGAATTCGTGGATTTTTCTATCCAACCAATATTCGATCTCCTTCTTAGTTTGATTCCAATGATGCAACATCACACATCTTGTTATGGAGATCATGGTCCCAACAACAAAACCATTTGTTGGCTTGATGGGCCCTGACCTAGGTTTAGCGTTAATTAGCCAAGAAAATCCCTATACTACTGGCCCTTTCGGCACCAATCCGTAGAGCACGTACTGAAGTCTCACTCAAAGTAGTATGGGGGCATGCAAGAACCAAGTTTCCACACCCTGAGGTGGTTGTGAGGTCGTTTTATACCCTAACCCATCCTTTGCACAAACCTATAAGCCCTTTAGGGCTTATCAATGTACTTTTCTTATCCGGCTATGAAACCTTCATGAAGGCCTCCAATTGTCCATCACGGACCCTAAATAGTCAATTCAAATGCTTACGCGCCTATGTAATTATTATTACTTCTGTGTCTACCCTGATTAGCATAAGTATTGGTTAACTTCAACATGCATTATGATTACCTTCGCGTAAACAAATATTATTACTTGCGTTCATATGACAAAGTAAAACACACAGATTCGTGCATCAATATAGCATTAAATCATAAACCTAGTATTCAACATAACATAACCACAAACATTCATAGCATAAGTAAAATAACTCACACACAGATATCTCTAGAATAATTCTCTTTATTGATGGTTCAAGTCTCTAGTACAAACTCTAACTTCCCTACGCACACAACTGAAGGGGTATGCACACTCAGTTGCGGACTTCTACCTTAGGCCTCTATGCACTCAGCTGCAGAGCCTCTTCCTACACTAAGACTCTTTTCTCTTAGCTCTCACAAACCCATTACGTTGATCAATTTCCAAAAACTTACTTAGATCTGAACTCCAAAATCCCTTAGACTCTTCTAAGACTCCCTTTTTATTGATTCCCATGGCCCGCGGACCAAAGGTGGATCTCATCAAGCTGACACAAACTACCTAAACTAAGGGTGGAAACACTTTTTGACTATTTACAACTTTGCGCTTCGTGACCACAAAATGCATAGACTTTACATTCATTATACAAAACTTGGGCTTTTAGCCCCAAAAATTGGTCTTTTAACCCCAAAATTGACCTTAGGGGACCCGTTCCCAATAATGATGATGTAAGCTATAGATTTGACTCCCCACCGATAGAGATTTTGGGTAGTAGCCCACTAGTAGAGATTCCGGGTAGTAGCCCATTGACAGAGATTCTGGGTAGTAGCTCGATGAATAGAGGGCAGTAGCTTAGGCTCCCCTCTGATGGAAAATTCTTCTTCTAGATTCGAGAATGTTCAACATATGAGAAGGGAAAATCAAGAGATAAGTATGAATGAGCAATAGATGAATTGAGAATATGAAATACTTGATATTGGATATGATCTGATGACAGGATATACATGACATGATGCAGGTGGAATTCACCCTAGTTGAGAGGGAGTGTTAAAATATGTAATTGCGGTAAAATTCCACTTTGTAAAATGCACCTGATAGAGATAATGATTGCATTGAATTCCTCTTTTAGAGAGGACCAAAATTGACCTAAACATCACTCAAATCATATAAGGGAAAGTGTACTTATGAATAAAATCCCACATGTGCACATTTGATAAGGTCGGCCCTAAAGCAAATTGGACCACCATGAAAGGCTATAAATACAATTTCCCTCTACCTAATTTGGACACAATGATGATACACTCTGCTATCTTATTTTGGTTCGCACAAATCTGAGGCTCATCCGCGGAGGATCAGGTTCACTCTAAGGTGAAATTACAGGGTCCAAAGCTCGCATATTTGATTTAGGATTTTTTGGCTCCAATCGTAGGAACAAAACATGAAGGATTAAACTATATTCAGATGCAAAAAAGCTCATCCATGGGATTTGAGCCTTCTAGTCGCATGGAAAACTCTCCATCCATGTGACTGGGGGCTTAGGGTTTTTGAAATCTGGATATCACCCCAATCGCTCTCATGATAGGATTAAGGGAGCGACTCGGAAAGATATAGTCACTCGCATGTCACCTCCTCCATGTGACTGGGACCTTAAAGATGAAATATCAACCTTCTGAAGATTCTGCATAGTGACTGCAGGGTTCAGTAGTTGATTGTAGACAGTGGCAATTCATTACAAACTCTAGAATCAGAGTTTTGAGTATATACATTGTTGAATTCATTTCATGGATGTTGTAGTTGTTTTGTTGGTTAGTTGTATAAATGAATATATATGTCATTGTACTCTATTTTTTTTAATCATTTGATGACAATCTAAGAAAAAGAATTTGCAAGGTTTTTTCCCGTTGTAGGTTTTTCCCTGGTCTTCTACCAATCTTGGTGTCTTTATGTGTGAATTATTTTCTTCTATTTTTCCTTTATGTTTCGTTGCATTGACGACGATGATATTGTTGTTTCTACTTAGTTGCATATAATGATGAATAATGATGTAAATCTGAATAATGTTATGATGTTTTGGGGTGAACTTAATGTGCTAATCAAGAAATACAATTATCAATGCAAAGAATAATATGTCCCTATGAAATTAACACTCTTTGAGTCTAATGCTAACAGATCTTCTTGTTTCTCCTATGTATTACTTTCCACACGAAAAAGAAATAATGTAGACACCTTTATTAACACCTTTTTCAACATTAAGTTGTATACATTATTCCTTGTTTGTGTGGAAAATAATACATAGGAGAAACAAGAAGATCTGTTAGCATTAGACTCAAAGAGCATGCAACAAACATATTCAGGAATAGAATATCAAAATATGCCTTGGCAGAGCATGCATGATCCTCCTCTGATTACATCTACATGGAAAATGCTAAAATAATCCAAAAAGAAGAAAATTATTTAAAAAGAAGAGTTAAAGAAGCTATAGAGATTGAAAAAAGAACAAAAACTATGAATCGAGAATATGGTCTTAAACTTAGTAATACCTGGAAACCTCCATTAAGAAAATTGAAAACTAATAATTAATAATTTTGGATATAATGAGTTGTCACTATTAATAATTTTTAATTTGGTTATCATGAGCCGACACTAATAAAATCATCCAAAAATATAAATCATTAAATACTAATAGCTCCACATTTACATTACAACTCCTCATGGTGAATTTCAATCCCCTGAAGATGGACTCACTTTGAAGTTTGAAACATTGGGTTTTAGAAAAAAAACTACTCATTGGTTTTTCCACACCTTTCTATATGTTCTATTCTTTGAATCACTAGCCCCGCACATTGTATGTTGCATTAGGCATAGTTGGGGGGTCACAAGGGGGGGAATCCCCTATTGGTTGCGATTGAACGTTTTTTACATCCATTTTTGGTAGTTTTTGGCACATGATTTTTGCTTTTAGTAGTTTTGTGGCACATGGTGGTTTACCCCATGGTTTTGTAATTCCAATTAAGGAATTATAATTGTATTTTAATTCAAGGTAAATGGATTTTAGTTTTTTGGAAGCGATAGGATATAAATATCATATGTAATACTGCAAAGAATGAAAAAAATGAAAACAAATATTTCTAGTTTTTTCTTGTTTGGGTTTCCAGTGTAAAAATATTTTTGCTATGTGTTTTTACGCCATTGCATATTTTCTATTTTTATTAAGAATATATTTGCAATAATTAACTGTATAAGGTTATAACTTATAACCTACATAATGAATACCACACCCTTGCTCATTAGGATACCCTTGTTTAGTATCTTGCCACTCAAGATTCATTTGATTTGAGATTCATACAAAATATTTAATTTATAGAATCTGATTATTTTAGCCTATGTAAAATGGCCTATGTCATAAAATTTCTATAATTTCTACATGAATCATTAATGATATCATCATTAATGGGTACCAACTACTTAGTGGGCCTTATAAATGGACCATTTTACATTAAATACCTATCTACCACTATATAATTGGCTTTATTCAAAATGATGACCACATACAACAATTAACTAACTCCTAAGTAGCCTAAAGTTTGGGGTTAATGTAGGACCCTAACATGCCATATCCTTTAAAAGAAATATTGTCCTCAAGGCTAAATATAATGAAATTTCTATAGAATTGTGGCTAGTTCACATGTGGTTTCTTCAAGTGGCATGTCTTTTCATTAGATCAATACTTCATTGATTGTGGACTGACACAATTAACATTATTTGGCATCTAGTGTTGTGTGCAGTTGAAGCCAAATGGATCCTTCTCCATCAAGTTTTGGTAAGCTAATTTTCACCTTGCACTTTGATCCCATGAAATTCATTAGAAAAGGCACATGAAAAACTAAATGAATCTTGGAGTAGGCTAGAAGTGTTGATTTGTAGGCCACTTGTCTAATGTGTTAGATATTATCATAAGGTCCATTGAAATTTGGTGCTAATTTATTAACTATTTTGTCTTTGAGTGATGCTTGTTTAAAGGGTCGAAGATGAAGAAACACTTGATGCCCTCTCACAAAATAAAAGTGATGTTGGTTCACTTGCTGCTTTGTTTTATTTTGAACCATATCCAATTTTTCCTTTAGCATTCAAAATAAGGCTTCTCTATTGTGGAGTGTGTGATCCACTTCTCGAACATTGGATATGCCCAGTAAATATGAAGCGTTTGATAATGGTTTTTGGCCATATATAGATTCATATGGGCTCATTTTGATAGATCCGTGATAAGAGGTATTGTGCCACCTGTTAGTGTCAGTATTTCCAGCCTTCCTCCAGTGATCAAATGTGCTCTTACAAAGTGATTTTGAAGTGTCAAGGTCAAATTTTGTCATTTCAAAGA
>APFE031484685.1:0-13142 GCA_000404065.3 Pinus taeda | reverse complement strand
TCATGTATGCAGACTCAAGCGAGCGTTGTATGGTCTCAAACAAGCGCCCTCTGCTTGGTACACCAAGATCGACAACTATCTCGTTGGTTTTGGCTTCATGAAAAGTGAAGCAGACGCAAACCTCTATCATATATTAGTAGAAGGTAAATTGCTTATTATTGTCTTATATGTTGATCATTTAATATGAACTAGTAATGAAAATCTAATCAGATCTTGCAAGGAGGAACTTGCAAGGGAATTTGAAATGAAGGATATGGGTCTCATGCACTACTTCCTCGGGTTGGAAGTATGGCAAGATGATGGGGAATTGTTTGTGTCTGAAGGAAATTATTCAAATGAGATACTATAAATATTTCACATGGAGATCTCTAAACCCATGGAGACACCTCTGGCGACCAAGTGGAGGAAGGAGGATGCCACTTCAGTTGAAGAAGTGGATGCTACCATTTATCAGCAACTAGTGGGTTCACTAATGTATCTTGTGAACACATGATCATATATGTGCTATGTAATCAATCAACTAAGCCAAGCTATGGTTAGGCTGACCAAATTGTATTGGAAGGCAACAAAGCATGTTTTATGATACCTTAGAGGCACTACCTAGTATGGACTATGGTATAGACAGACAGAGCAAGTGAAGTCGTGTGGCTTCATAGATGCAGATTGGGTAGGGAGTCCATCCAATCAAGAGAGTACATCAAGTGGAATTTTCAGTGTTGGTTCCATAGTGGTTTCCTGGTACAATAGGAAGCAAAGATTTGTGGTGCTCAACTCAGCAAAAGAAAAATTCATGGTTGCAAGTCAAGCAACATGTGAGATGATATGGATGAGAAAGATACTTGTGGGACTATTTGGTCATTTGATGGATCCAACGGTGATCTGTTGTGATAATCAGAGTTGCATTAGTCTCTCTGAGAATATGGAATTTCACGATCGATCCAAGCATATAGATATCTAATATCATCATTTACGGGACTGTGTGCAGAGGCAGATAATGTTACTGCAATACATTCTAGTAGAGGAACATAATGCAGACAATTTGACAAAGGCTTTGTCAAGAGGGAAGTTTAGGTTCCACAGGTTTAGGATAGGGGTGGTTGATAATCCCTTTCTTACTGAGAGGGAGTGTTGAAAAATGCAACTAGAAAGTCTCAATTTAATTTTGTCTTGGTCAAATTGAGAAAAATTGAATTTCCACATCAACAGACAACTTGTAGGTAGTTAACTTGTGTGAAATGACTCTTGTCACTCAATAAGGTCTGTAAATTCGAGTTAGAGGGCTTGGAGTTTAGTTAGGCATGTGTGATTTCTAATTTTTAGTAATCAAAGTCACTTATTTCAAGTTTTTTTTCACTTAAACCGGTTTTAACTGTTGATGGAACTAGTGGAAGGTCAGTTATGCAGTGGGAAAAAAATATAACTTAGTGATCATTTAGTTAGCTGATCAATAAGAAAAAAATATCTAGTGCATATAGATAATTCAAGTTCCCCATCCTTGGTGGATATTCCAAGGCAGTGTAACATCAGCTGTAGACTAGTCTCAAGTGTATAGGTGTTGCATGCAATCAAATGAACAACCTTGGAAATTGCGCAATCAATTGGAGGAAAATTCCTAAATAATAGGGTCTTAATTCCTCAAGAATTTCGCAAGGAAATAGGGGCTCAAGAAGAGGTAGAAATTGACTAAGTCTAGGTCAAGCTTCTCATTGAGTAGAGAGATAAGTTATTCACTTGTAGGTTGAGCTCAGATTGAGCTAGTAATTGTAATACATTCTCTATTCATTTTTTTAATGAAAGTAGGCTGAAGGGGTTTTTAGCAATTAGTTTCCCCTAGAAAGATACCATGCATGTGTGTGATTTATGATTGCATTTCTAAGATTATTGTTCTAAATTTTGAATTGAATTTCACAGAGTAGTAGAGTAGAGTTGTGTCTCTTGATTTAGATTAAAATTTCTTCAGCGTTTGCAATTCTACACCATATTTGTACGGTACAATGTGTAAAAAAAATGGAGAATCAATAAGCCATTTATTTGTGCATTGTGCATATGCAAAAGAGGAATAGGATGAAGCAATAAAATTGACACTTTTGGAAACAAAACTCATAACTTCAAATTAAAATGGGCCTTTTTTGAATTTTGTAGTCAAAATTTACATTTTTTGAGTCAAAATTACAATTTTGGAATCAAAATTTACACTAGAAATTTGTTGTTTTGGGGTTTGAAAATTTTGAAAACAAATATATACATTTTCAAAATCTAAGCCTATACTTATACAAAAGTTGATATTGACACTTTCAAAGTCTAGATTTTGCTTCATTATTTCAAATTTAATGAAATTGGAATTATATGCTATATGTTGAATTTATTTGATAAAAAATGTTGCTACAATGGATGCAATTGTGTGAGTTGTGGTGTCCTTTTAAGAAGTTACTACAAAACTAAAAATTGTACTTCACTAGTAAAAATTAGATAATTTGTAATCGTAAAAAACAACTAGGACATGTATGTAAAGTACTATTTTTTAGGATATGATCAATAATGTATCTATTGTCATTTATAAGGAAACTATGTTTTAGCAATATGTCTCTTAGTTATTAATTGATTGATTTGATTTGTTAGCTTGTTTATATTTACTATTTTAATTAATCAATAGTTGTCATTAGTTTGTAGTATATTTATTAGTTTAACGGGTCATTAATTGTAATCATTTTTTTAAATAATAACTAGGGAATTGTTATTAACAAAATCTATGCTAAATTACATGCAGAGTCCTAATGAATAAAATTTCCAAATTGACCTCAAAATGGACACTACACAGGCCATCCAGTTTGAGTGAAATCTTTTACAGGAAAGTTGGGGGTCCTATGGGTATACACATGATAAAAGGCTACTAATATAAAACATAATTTTGTAGGAATATAGAAACTATATTACAGGAAAAGACTAAAAAAGCCAATATAAACTACATTATTAAGTGGAGAAGCTACTATATTTAGATCCAGAAGGATGGAAGGGGGTGGATATGCCAAATTCCCTGAGGACATAGGAGACCTAGAAGCCCTAGTGCCAGGTTGTTGGAGCTCCTCTAATTCTCTCCATTGACTATAAATTTCATCATCCAATCTTTGAATTGATTGTCTATGCTTGATCAATATTTCCATGGTGGAGGTTAACTAAGTTGTCATTTGGTCCATGTGGATTTGGAGAAAATTGACATGTTCCTACTATTTGGGAGATTCACGATTAGAGCCATAGGAGTCCAATCACCCAAAATCTTGTTGAGAGAACACAACTACCATCTCTGCGATAAGAGGAGATTTTGTCCCCTTTTCCACTTCCACATTCACACCAAAGGAAAAGAACCAAAAACTAATGATCATGCCATAAACTAAAATCCATTAAATCATACATACCTGCAATTTCTTCCACACCAGTGAGACTACACATCCCAAATCTTTCCATGATGAACTTCTTAAAGGATGCTACCTTCCCTTGAGTTAGACAACATCACAAGTGACTGCTCAAGCACCCATTTGGCTACCGTTAATGCTAACACGTGACATAATTATACAGTTTACGGGATCATATGGATCTAGGTGGAATAGTTAACCATTAGTGTTCCCTATGTTTTATGAACTGCTTGTTTAGCCAAAGAATACATTAACCCATTGTGAGAGCACATCCCATGAAACGAGTGAACTTCTTGAAAGAAAGCTAGGCTAGCTTGAATTCTCCTATAGATGGATTGGAGATCCAGATCCATGTGAGAAGTGCCCATATTCAAATACCTTATAATGTTATTGGAGTCCCTTAGAATTATGAGATTTCAAATTTGAAAAATTTTAGCGAGATCCATCCCTTCAAGCAATACATATAGCTCCACTTGGTTGTTAGAAGCTATGCCTAGACTTCAAGATAATTTTAAGTCAATTTTTCCTCCAAGGAAAAAGAACACCCCAAAACCCCTAGGTGTCTGTCACCCTTAAAGTTCCATTAATTTTTAATATGTCTACTATTTTATGTTTATTTATGATATAATAGTTATATAATCATTATATTATTACTAGTTTAGTATTTTTATATTCGTCGTCATCGTCGTCGTCGTCGTCATCATCATCAATGATGTGAATAATTTATGAAATGCCATGAATTTTTATACTGTCATTGTACAATACTGTGTTGATCCAATATTAATGAAATAAACATATAATATTATCTACTTAAACAATAAATAGAAATGCCATATATATGAATGATGTGAATCATAAAGAGATTAATTATATACATATAAACTTGCAATACTAAATAATAATAAACATAAAATCAACTAAGTGTCACACACGTATATCAGAAAAATATTAAATTATAAACATGTAAACTTGCATAAAACAATATGATACATCTATAATTTGAACACACACAATATTTGAAATGTCCAACACAATGCTAAATTGTTTTGAACTAATCCACTAATACATGATAAATGTTGCTTTCATACACAATAAATGGACATGCTACAACAACTCATTTATAGTAGCATTATATGGAATACAAAGAAGCATTCAAGGTTTAGGGTAAAGTTTATGAAGTATAGAAAATAAATTTGGATCCATGTTCTATAAGACATTATTTATGTATCATATGCTTGAACCCCCAAAATTATTCACATTATCATCAATTCCCTATAACTTTTAGGAGGAAGTTTCATAAGCAATGCACCATAATCACATTGGTATTGGACAATATGAATTACATTCGACATACTTTGCATCATATGTGTCTTTCCTATTCTATGAGGCCCTTGTACCAAATTGAATAGCGAATACCCTTTACAATTCACAAACTCAATTCCATTCGGTCAATAGTATTATGTGTTGGCTTGTATGGGCCTAACCCAGGTTCAGAGGTGATTTAGCCAAGAAAATCTTGGTACTATTGGCCCTTTCGGCAATAGTTCGCGGAGTGCGGACTGAGGCCTCACCTGAAGTAGTATGGGAGGGTGCTAGAACCAGGTTTCCACACCCTTGGGATGTCTGATGAGCTTCTGGAGGTCCGCGGTCTGACCTGTCGCTACACGCACTTTCTATCCTTCCGCAACCCACGGTGTTGCTTCAGCGTGGCCCTATTCGGGGCAAAACCCGTATAATACCCAAGCTCCTTGCTATTTAGTCTTTTATTATCCAATTACTTAACTTGTTTATGCAAGACTAATGATTATTATAACATATTCAGCAATCATATCAGTGCGCGTGATAAATAAAACAATATAAATGTAAAGAAAGCAATGCACAACAGGTACACAGAAATAGGAATCAATTTCTCTTTATTAATCTAGATTATAGACTCAACACCGCCTTGTGCACTCAGCTGCAAGGGTCCGTGCACTTAGCTATGGACTCTACTAGGCCTCTACGCACTCAGCTGTAGAGTCTCCTCCTACTACTACGACCCAAGACACTTGGACTCCTCCTCTAAGCTCAAACCATTCGTATTATTTCCTTTTCTTCCTTCACTCATCTTAGAGCCTCGCTCTATTTATACAATCCCATGGTCCAAGGACCATGGGTAGGTTGACATGACTTTACATTACATTACATTACATTTCTTTAGGGTGGACAGCCCTATGACTTAACCTATACTTCGTGCTCCGCGCCTGCAAATTGTGGATTCTTACAAAACCATTTGACTACAACTTGGGCTTTGAGCCCCAAAACATGTTGTGGGGGGGTTCCATGCCCAACACGCCCCCAATACAATCATCATGACTCGTCTCGAGTCACTCTGCTAGTGCGGCGACCTTGGCGCGGAGCCCTTCCAACTGGTCCCGTACTATTCAGAGGTCCGTAGCACACTATTTTGCGATTTGTTGGACCTGCTGCATGCACTCCTCCGATGCTTCTTTGTGAGGATCCGCTACTTGCCTTAGCGCATATAGTTCCTGCATCTGTGCGAGCTTGCCCTCAATGTCAGCCATAATGGTGAAGGCCTTATCAATCCAAGGTTAGACGCGCGCCTTGAGAATTGCCTCTTTCTGTCTAGTGACATCCACCTACTCTTTCAACGCCCTTGCCTATTGCATCTTTTCCAATCGTTGGGTGAGGACGATTGTCTGCGTAGTTTCCCTGACATTATCATACTGTACCTAAAGTTTGCGTGCCTATGTTTCCAGGCGTTTTATGTTGGGGTCCTCCTGCAAGGATGTGAGGACATCAAAATCTTGGTCCAACATACCAGTACAGTCTTGCACTACCAATCCTCCTCCTTGTCATCTGTCTCAATGGTGATAGCCTTGCCCTTTTCTTCCATTGAAAGTTTACCAAACTGCAGATTTCTTAAGGACATGTGAACTGGTCCCTCTGTCTACTTATTTTTCTTGGGTCTTGGCATCCGAGGTGATTTCGGGATTTTCGGCACGACCCCAGTGTCTCCGGGAACATCATGCACCATGGGGTTCTATGCAGGCTTGTGGGTGGTTCCTTTTGTAGAGCCCAAACCTCTCCTAGTAATTGCCATCTTACTTGAGCTATCTGTGGTTGTTCGTGAACTTCGGGGCTCAAATCTTACTCGGTGCTCAACACTCTGTGCTCTAATGAACTGCTCAAATCTCAAATGAACAAGTGTTGTCTCGTGGTTATTCCTTGGAGTTTTATAGCGCCTTTTGAATTTAAATCTGAACGTCCCCCCAAATTTTGGGCCATCAATGCTTTCTTGGCGGTAGATTGCCCCAAATCTATCCCTTAATTCATGTCTTAAATGCCTGTTGCCCGCTCCCTTTTGTCTTAAATTGGACATCTCATCATGAACAACGACACCAACGGTTATTTCCCAGCCTACCCACGTAGCAGCATAGCCCCCTGTGTGTGGGTGCGAACCTTGTGTCCTACTGATTTCGCGCGCACCTCCCTCATCGCACAGCCCCCAAACAGACTCTTTTAAAGTCCTGCACTCTCTTTCAACTGTCTAGAGCACTGAGACTGTGCTCTCTACGGCTAGTCAGGTGGTCGCACCACCTATGCCAGACTTCAAGTCACCTTCCAGCATAGTCCGTGGAAACTTCTCAATTGTCTGCATAACTGTCGGTGCCATGCATTCTACTGTATGCAGTGCGCTTCCCTGGTTACTGCGTTTGGTGAGTTACAATAGAGTCATAAACTCTTGGCGACAATCTTCTAATGCAGTGGTATGGTCATCCATGTCTTGCTTTGTCGTCCTTGGTTTATCGATGAGACATGCTTGCATGATCTCATTTTCCAGCCTTTTGATTTCATCGTCCATCCAAATTCTTTTCTTCCTCAATTGTACTTGGTCCTGTTTGAGTTCGCGAAGTCTAAGGTTCCCTCGTCAGATAGCTTCCTGAATCCTTAGATGTTCATCCTCGTGTAGATGTGTGGTTTCTTCCTCCTGATCATTGCACACTGTCACCATTGCAGGAGCTATTACGTGCGGACTCCATTTTGTATTCTCTTCATAAATTATAGTTTTTACTCTGTTCTACCTCTTTGGAATCGTTTCTGCATTGAAGGTTTTGCACATGGTCTTATAGGCCCATTGAACTATAGGTATGTGTAGGTCCCAATTAGTTCGTCTCACCTGGTAAACCTTGTTCAGTACTCCGCACAGCCTATCGAATTCCTCATCATGGAGAATTGGTAGCGCACCTCGCCTTTCCTGCTGTTGTGGTTTGTTCTAATTCTCTAGTCTGGGGGTGGTGTGCGCTTGTGCAAATTATACAACATATGTTTATACCCATCGAGAAAGGTGGGCGCGCAAGTTGTTTTGCCCCTACTGTTTGGCTTTCGTTCGGAGCTGGGGTTTTCCAAAATGTAGGTGCATCATCCTTCTGCATCCTCACCAGTCCTTAAAATTCCCTTGATATGTACCCTACCATCGTGCGGGTGTTGCACGTATTCCCCACTTCAGTGCATCAAACCACTGTTGTTCTGGTACTGTGCTTTCAAATTTGCTCAAAAATTCATCCACCTCTGTTAGTCCATCATATGTCGATAACTCCCTTGCCTTTGTTGTCACGTAGTGCAATGATCTAATCAACATGTAGCAATTAAGCGTTGTTACTTTGTGCAGTGAATTCTGCCATCGCTCTATCTCTTCGTCTGAATCCAAAGTGCAGGAGCTTTCGCGCTCCCATGAAATCCTTCCATCTGCAGTCGGATTCACCCAATCTTTGTCTCACTCAGTTATCTTGTAAATACAATTGAGATCATCATCACTATCGTTGTCGCGCACCGGTTCAGTGTATCGCGCTCCTTCGGCTGGATGTAGCGGTACTACCATGCATAGTGACTTTTTCTCAAATATCATTTTGCACTTCTTCAGGTTTATGACTCTGTTCATATTGGTGGCCAAGTCTATTCCTAGTAGCATGGGATAGGGATTGTTGTCATTGATAATCTCTATCACTTCAAAATCTGCCTGCGCACTCGCACCTTCAATATCGATTGTCACCCCTTGCAATCTTCCCATGGGCAAAATCTTCTATTGTTTCACCATTCGTAATTGAATAGGGGACCATTGTAACGCGGGTCTACCCATGCATTCCCATGTTTTCTTTGGTAGTACATTCGCATTTGAACTCAAATCCAGGATTACCTGATCCATTTCGTATTCACCTTTTTGTGCAGTCAACCTCATTTCCATTCCTGTGCACAATGCATGCTTTCCAAGTTTCTAGACCACACGTAGTTCTCTTAACCCTGCGCATCTAGTAATAAGTTCTTGTAGTCCTTTGACCGCCTTGCTGTCATGTAGCAGTTTCATGCATGTCTCCAGAAAGGTAGTGAGCATTGAAGGATCCATTCCTGGTTCTAGTTGATCCTTACTACCTGAAGTGGAGGCCTCCATGAAGCTCTTCTTAGCTTCCATGAATGTCTCCTTCACGTGTTCTAAATCAAATTCGGGTTCCTTTGTAGGAGCCTTGTGAACCCACGCACTTTCTTCTAGCTGCTTCCCTTTATCATCTCCCATGGTCATACCGCTCTTGAGCAACATGTTTATATTTGGGTCTTCTTCTCTCAACTCAGACCTCATCATTTGTAAATTCTGGGTTAGAGGGGGCTGGAGTACCCCCTTTTCACACATCCTCGCTATCAGTGAAGGGTAGTCTTCTGCCTCATGATCAAACTGTGTACAGTACCAACATGATATTCTTGTCAGGTTTGTACAATCACAGGCATAATGCCCTGACCCTCCGCAATTGTAACAAATTAGTTGTCCATGACCCCTTCCTGGTCCCATTCCACGATGACCCCGCCCGCACCCCTGAAATCCAGCACTTGTCATCCCTGTATTTGGGTCAAGGGCTCATGTTTTTGTCTGCACCCTATAGGAAGGATTTTGATCCATCATTAGTTCGTAGCTTCGGCAGGTGCGTTCATCATGGCCTACCAACCTGCAGAAATTACAAAACATTTGCTGGGACGTCTACATATAATTCTGCAACAAATGACAATTGTCTGTTGTGCGTTTTCCTCCTATCTGGCAGATCGTGCACCATAGGGCATACGCCACACTCAACTCTATCTATGCCTCTGGTCTTAATGGCATCGACCCTCCTCCTGCCAAGTAGTTGGCGAACACTGGACAGTGGTCCTTGTCGTGCCCTTGGCCTTTTCATTTTATGCACCATACTTCCTCGCGAACCTCCGTCCAAGGTGTCCTGTCCTGTTTCAAACTTTGCATTTATAGACACATATTCTATAGTTACACGTGGATTTGTTGGAATCCTAACCTAGGGTCTTGTATAGGGGTCTCGTGTAATCTCATTGCCATTTCCAATGCTTCGACCTGGGTGGAAATTTTTTGCTGTGACAGCGTTGTCCTTAGGTGTAGCGTGAGTGAGGCCACAAACCATGTGCGATGTCGTGCATCCGTTAATGTCATATTGGCTTCGCGGATCGTACTCTTCATCCTTTGATCTAGATCCCAGGGGGTCTCACCTGGGAGC
Source organism: Pinus taeda (assembly GCA_000404065.3). NCBI lineage: Eukaryota > Viridiplantae > Streptophyta > Pinopsida > Pinales > Pinaceae > Pinus > Pinus taeda. The sequence continues at coordinate 3,181 of APFE031484685.1, read as the reverse complement.
ATCGCAATCTCCTTAAACTCGATGATTGATTGTGTTTTTGACTTTGGCGTGCTAAATTCCCTATTTAGGTGGCCTGGATATCTGTGATTCCTGCATTCGGGTGGTCATTAGAATGCTTGATATACCATGTTAATGTGTGATCCTGCAGCGTGCTCACCAACATAGCCTTTTTAATATTATCATCCACGACACCCTGTGCTTCCCATACGGCTCTTACCATGAACTAGAATTGGTCTGAATCTTCATTTCCCACTCCTCTAAATACCAGTATTTTGATCGCACTCGCCATACTGAACTGTGGTGGTGGCGGAGGTGGGGTGGGTGGAGATGGAGGTGAGGAGGGTGAGATGGGTGGCAGTGTGGGTGGAGGTGGTAAATGCAGAATATGTTGCATTATCAGACTGACCGTGCTTCTCGGAGAAACTTTCCCGAGCTGTTCCTCGCTTTCCCGCGAGGATGAAATTAAGGTACTGTTTTCTAATTCTTCACTACTTTTGCTTCTGTAGATCTTCCCGCTTCGCATAGTGCCAAACATTAATTTATTCTCATAACCCTCTTTTCACAAAATAGCATCTTAATCCAAGTGTTCAAAATTTTAATATACTTACCTCGCGGTCCCTTGAGAAAACGTCGTTCTGCCTCACTATAGCTGATGGTTGTGTCGACCGCGAATTCAGTGATAAATTCTCCTATTATTCAGTCGAGCCAATGGTCCATAGCTTGTGTTATCTTATCTCCTGATGCTTCTAGTCTGTGCACTAATTCTGGAGTCCACACTATTGGTTTGTCGAGTCTACACCTTCCCTGGCTATCTACTAACTTCACAATACATTCATACAGCTCAGAAGGAAAGGATGCAAAGAAAATTTTGTGGATTCCCTTATACAAGTAGCGCTCCAACCACTATTCCTTAAATACTCGCGGATTTCTATTTTCCTACGCCGTGAACTCGTGAATCTTCTTGTCCAACCACTCTTAAATTTCTTTCTTCGTTGGATTCCAGTGGCACGACATCAGACATCCTTTATGCAAATCCCGGTCCCAGCAACAGAACCATTTGTTGGCTTGTATAGGCCTGACCTAGTTTCAGAGGTGATTTATCCAAGAAAATCCTGATACTATGGCCCTTTTGGCAATAGCCTGTGGAGCGCAGACTGAGGTCTCACTTGAAGTAGTATGGGAGGGTGCTAGAACCAGGTTTCTACACCCTAGGGATGTCTGATGAGCTTCTAGAGGTCCGCAATCTAACCCGTCACTACGCGCACTTGTTATACTTCCGCAACTAGTGGTGCTACCTCCGTGCAACCCTATTCGGGGCATAGTCCATATAATACCCAAGTTCCTTGCTATTTAGTCGATTATTATCCAATTACTTGCCTTGTTTATGTAAGACTAATGATTATTATAGCATATTCAACAGTCATATTAGTGCATGTGATAAATAAAACAATATAAACGTAAAGAAAGCAATGCACAACAAATACACAAAAATAGGAATCAACTTCTCTTTATTAATCTTCAATCTAGATTACAAACTCGACACTGCCCTACGCACTTAGTTGCAGAGCCTCCTCCTACTACTACAACCCAAGACACTTAGACTCCTCCTCTAAGCTCAAATCATTCATATTATTTCCTTTTCTTCCTTCACTCATCTTAGAGCCTCACTCTATTTATACAATCCCATGGTCCACGGACCATGGGTAGGCTGACATGACTTTACATTACATTGCATTAGTTTAGGGCGGACAGCCGTATGACTTAACCTATACTTCGCGCTCCGCGCCCACAAGTCACAGAGTCTTACAAAACCGTTTGACTACAACTTGGGCTTTGAGCCCCAAAACATGTTGTGGGGGGATTCCATGCCCAACATTATGCATCTTATCTCATTGAGTAATAATTAACAATGGACCATTGAATCTCCTATGAAGAGGTTTAGCAAAATTTGTTGTAAAGCATTCATTCCTTGTTGGAGGCTACTCCTCATGCTTGGAAAAGTGCTCCATACTAGGATCTAAAATTTCTCTTTGCATATGGAATGTGACAAAAACAATAGAAGAGAATTAGGACTAATTATGTTTAATAGAAAAGAACTAATATATTTAATATTGATTAATATACAATTATTACTTAGATATTTAGATGTTGAAAAGCATGCAAAACTACACATTCTCTATACGTTGTGTTAAGAGATCCATGGATTTCTAAGTACCAAGCTTAATTATTTTGAAGTTTCATTAGAATACAATCATCACTAGTTGTGTTGTACATCAAATAAATCATTCTCAAAATGATATTATTCAATCTCTTGAATAGAATAAAACATTACCTATTCAAATCTGGTAGCAAACAATTTCATCAAAAAAATAATGTTTATTTTTACCATTGACCAACAATAAAATGTAAAAGCACATAGAAACTGTATTCATACAGACTTGTTATAATTATATGTATCACTACTATAAAATTGAACAATAGTCTTATCAAGATCGTGACTATCAATTGGTATGTACCCATTCTATTTAACCTAATATGGCTCTCTTTTTGGTCATTCAAAAGCTTCATTTATACTCGATGGTGGGTGGAGCGTCCACTAGAAACATCAGAAATTTCACACTCACTCCACATTTATTCCAGAAGCAGCATCATTTGATATGAATTCTAACTACAAAAGCCTACATTCACAAATTCAAAATCTATATGGAGAGGCATGTCTTAAAGAGACAAGGATTTTTGAGAATATTTGTGCTAAGATTGCAAAAAGAGCAGTTGATCTATTCTAGCCATTAGCGCCCATTCTATTTAACCTAATATGGCTATCTTTTTAGTCATTCAAAAGCTTCATTTTTCTTTGATGATGAGTGGATCATCCACTCAAAATGTCAGACGTTTCACAATCTCTCCATAGTTCTTCGAGAAGCAATAACATTCAATATCAATTCAAACTATAAAAGCCTACACTCACTGTCAAGCCAGGCAGTAACTCCATAAGGAAAAAATTATTTGTGTGTTATATTCCATCAGGTAGGTGTTCGTTATATACATGAGGGAGAGACTGTTCAGTTCATCTCCCGATGACTGTTCATATTTCTAATTTATTTATTTACATAAATTCACCTAATCACAAGGATTAGGTGTCAACATTCCCCCCCTTAATCTGAAGGGATGTTGGTGAGTC